>JANAVB010018998.1:18136339-18288839 GCA_029216955.1 Iris pallida
ACATCTCTTTAAAATAAAACTCAGATTAAACAAAAACTGTACTGGCTTGGCTAAGAGTTGTATAGGCTAGATTTGAATGTATAGCTCACAAAGAACACTTTAAAGGAATTAAAGAAGAGAATGATGATGAATGAGTTATTTAAAAATGTAAAGTTCTTCTCTATTTATAGTATTTTGTAGACCGAATTAGGGCAGAGTTCGGATGCAGAAATCTTCCATTCGAACGTTGGATGTAGATATCAGAGGATTCAAAAATCTGTTGAAACTGCCCTGACTGAACTCGGGCCGAGTTCTGGCCAAGTTCTGCATGAGTTCTGACAGAACTATTTGGGCCAAATTGTTTAGGATTTTGGGCTATGTTTGAATGTGGACTTTGGATAGAAATATATGGATAGGTAGGCTATATTTTTTTTGACTGAGAACAGATAAGCCAGTACCGATATTGATCATTCTTACATATTTTTTCTACTCAATAAAAATAAAATTACAAAAGAAATATGTAAAAATATGTAAAAAATTGTTTGGAATTCTATCGCATTTGGTTCTTGATGACGACGAGATGTTTGTAGCTTGTAGCAGTAGTAGGTGCAGACTTTCTGGCTTGAAACCTGTAGCTTTATTTCTATTTTACGTATCGACCAAATTGAAGTTGTTTATCAAAATTAGGTATGATCATGACCAATGGGCTAACAATCTCCCCCATTTTGATAATTGACAAACTTTGAGTCTATTATATTAAAACTTTAAATTATACCTGACTTGCCTGAAATCCTAAAAATTTAATTTTGGTATGCTCATTCTCCCCCTTTGTCACGTACTCAAAATATGGCTTCCCCGCAATTTATGAGCCAAACAACAACAAAGAAAAAAAAATAGAGTAATACGAAATATATGAAATGACAAGTAAATAACTCAAGTAGTATGAAATAAGAACATGTGGATGAAAACTAACAACTCATATAAAATATAAAAGTGTCACCACAACTGAAGTAAATAAGTCCAGAATGGATAGAAAATAAAATGTCAGTACATATCAAATCATCATCAACCAGATCCACAAAATACTAGTCCAAAACATTAGATCAACTATCAGCACCACCAGGTGCATCAGCAGGTGGCTCGGTCGGATCAAAATAGGCAGTCGTCAGATCAAAAAAATAAAGTCGGATCATCTTCAAGTCTCAGTCTGTCAAAAGCAGGGTGACTGATGATAGTCGTCAGTGTAGTAGGGTGATGATCCATCATCCACTGAATGTCAACCATAGCATTTCTCAAGACTTGAACCTGCAAAATATGGCAGAACTCAGTGTCACTACAGCGAGTCAGATCGGCCTGACGCTGCTGTTCCTAGAGAGTGACAAAAGCATCGAACCACTGATATAGCTCGTCAATAGTGAGACTCAGGGCTGCATGCGCCAGATCAGCTGGAGCGTCTGCTGGGGCTACGACTAGAGCTGGAGGAGGTGGAGGATCACTAGGAGGATGAAGGAATCACCTACAGCGCTGAAGGCGTTCCAAAGATGGGACAAGACTCCAAAGAAATAGCAAATTTCTGGAAGATAGTCGTCAAATACATAGGATAGAGGAGGTCATGGCCTGCCCTCCGACAGTTGATCATAAGAGCTAACATAGTCTTGGGAAAGGAAAAGGAAATCCCAAAGTGAATGTGATACATGGCAAATAGTCCCAAGTATGTGACCTCATCAGTTGATCCTTTCTTGGGTAAAAGAGATGAAATGATGATACGATGTAACTCATAGAAATATTGGTTTGCGTGCAAATAACCATTTTCGAAGAACCCGATCCGGATGACACAACGCGACCTTGAACGATTCAAGTGTCATGTCGTCAGGAAATTAAACTTTAATAATGACGACAATATCACTGTTGTTCGGAATTTGAAAATATTCTCTCAAGTCGTCAGAATTAAACTCAAATTCCATCCCGCTAACAGAGGAATGAATACAGTCATTTGATTCTTACATGTTACAATAAAACATATGAACTACATTATCATGAATACGATTTAAAACTTCTAAAAATTCACGAAGTCCTAGGTTTTCAAAAATAGTCAATTATTTCGAAAAAATGGTAAAATTTATCATTTTATTCGGACAAATTTTCTGGTATTGAAAATGATCAAACCAATGGATAGATCTTTCTGATGAGACAAATAGGTTTGGATCATAATACTCATCGTCATCATGATGAGAGGGGCTGAATAAATTTACTGGTTCATATTCAGATGTGAAAGATGAGACATCATCCCTAGTTTTATTTCTCTTAAAAATTCTAGGAGCCATTATGAAATTGAGATAGAAAATAAAGAGTTATACCTCTAAAAAGATCAAAGATGGAAGATAATGCCTTCAAACCCCTTAGATCCGAGAAATTTTGAGTTGGAAGACCTTAGAGGTAGGTTTCTAGGATTTAGGGTTTGAGGAAATTAGGGTTTTGGTAGGTTTGGTCGACTATTTTTAGGGAGAAAGAAGAAGTTGAGGGGGTTGCTGTTTTGAACTGTTGTTATATAGAATGTTCCTATAGAGTTCGCCCGAACTCGGCCCGAGTTCTTTTCGAGTTCAGCCACTTGAATTTTAGTTCATATTTGAGTAATAAATGATAAAAATGACCTAAAAACTTGTAATTCATTAATTAATTAATATCTATTACCTTGGGTTAGCTGTAGGGGCCGGATCCCAGCTAGCGATAGTCTGAAGACACTTGGCACCGTGTCACTTAGGCTTTTATGTCTTATCGACAGAAGGACCCTTTTGGTTTGTACCCAAAATAACTTCTATTAATAAATCATTGAATCTTAAGTTTTTAAGTATTTTTATTAATCATAACACATTATGACTCCGAAAATTCAAGTATGCCTAACTCTCGACACAGATAGTTAAAACAATATTTGCCTAGTAGTTTATGAATATATCTGCCAGTTAATGATCCGTGTCAATAATCTCTAGACAAATATCCCCGTGTTGTCGGTGATCACGTAAAAAGTGGTGACGTATTTCTATGTGCTTAGTACGTGAGTGACATACTGGATTATTAGTCAGATTAATAGTGCTAGTGTTGTCACAGTATACGAAAATCTTAGTGTAGTACAGATTATAGTCTTCTAAGATTTTTTTCATCTATAAAATTTGAGCACAACAATGTCATACGGCAATATACTCAACCTCAGTTGTTGATAATGCTATATAATTTTGTTTCTTGCTATACCAAGGGACTAAAGCTTTAGCTAGGAAATGACACGTACCGCTTATACTTCTACGGTCTACTTTGCATCCAGCAAAATTAGCATCCGAGTAACCGATTAGGTCAAACGATATGGTTTGGAATACCATAAGCCGACAATAGAAGTTCCTTTAAGGTATCAAAATATAAGCTTAATGGCGCATAAGTGTGATTCCTTAGGGTTAGCTTGATATCATGCACAGATGCAAATGCTAAACATAATATAAGAGGCACTAGCAATTAAATATAGTAAACTACCAATCATACCTCGATACTTATGCTGACTGAGTGGTTTTCCACTTTCATCAATGTCAAGTCGAGTTGATGTAGCTGTAACACCCCAGTCCCAAATTATGTAGGACTAGAAAACGTATACATGCCAGCTACTTATCGAGTGGACTCCAGTCCAGCTCAAATACATATGAGCTGTAGAGTAATGACCAACTATCTCTAATATCTCTATGTCTCAATCCAAAGTAAGATAGAATACAAGAATGAACAAAATATAACATAATGTGCACCCAAGCTACATTTGTCCGAATAGACTCGAAAGAATAACTTGAGTCTGTAAATACTAGGCTAACAAGCAGAATGCAAATATATAGAGATGAATATGTAACCGCATGGAGATACTGAAATAGTAAATAACAACCACTATGATTAGAAACCAACTCCGCTCAGTCGAATGCCTGGAGAGATCACCAGGTACATATAACATGCCAATGTAACAGTAAAGAGAATATGTAATATAAAGGTAACTACCATAGTCATATAAGTACACATATGAAGTTGAGGACAATCCTAATACCAGGCCATGCCAAATTGGCAATCACTTATGTCACCATGTCATGATACTATGAGTGAACATGAAAACAACTCAAAGGCTCTGCTACAGAGACCTTAACACATGAAAATAACTAAGTCCCATACAAGGAGACATGGTCATGAGTCACGACTGTCGGGTACTTCGGTAGAGTCCTCCCCACCCCTTGATCTAAACTATCCTGTCAAGTCAAGTATGAACCACGTACCCGTAACAAGTCACGCGAGCTAGTACTACATATTATCACAGAGTCCATAGCCATGAATATCTTATGTCAGACTCCGAATCATATCATCATCCATCGTATCCGTGTCTTATGGTCCATCATGTCACTGGATACAAATTCAACATGTCGTCATGCCTAGTGTTGATACCCGATTATCTATAATTAGACATCGTCACCCGAATTCTAATCAGACACTAAGTGCCAACTATTCCTACGTCCACAATATATATAAATAAAAGAGAAATAAGAAAGTACTGAAAACTTGGCAATATACACTTGCCTGTATTCTCCAAGTGTGTGTATAACGGTCCAGCTCCTGTATCCTCGGTCACACTATCATGAACTCCTATTAAACATTAATCACAAATCAACTACCGCACAAAGTACACCTTAATATAACCATATTTCAATCATAATATCCTATCTAATTATAATATACTAGTTTAGTCTATACACTTGTTAGATAGCCTTGACCCTATTGGTAACATGCTATCCAATAAAGTACTTATTTATATCATAAAAATATTTTTATTAATTCTGAAATAATATTAAAAATAATTCAAACATATCATATTTATTTTATAGACTAGAAATTAAGCTAACCAATTAACACATTCAACTAATCTCACTAGGTATAATCTAGTTAATTAATACAACCATATATTTAACCATATCTACTATAGACAATATTATGATACCTTGATAAAATAATAATTTATAAACTAAAATATAAGGTATTAATTCTGAAATATTTATTAAAATAGTTATAAACATTATTTAATAAGAATATGTACACGAAATAATTATCTAGTTAGTATGTATAATTATAACATAATATAACGAACTTACATATTTATTTGGAACCAATTATAATAGAAAAATAAATTTAGTATTTAATTCTGAATTAAATCAAAAAATAGGGTTAATCATGAGTTCATATCAAAACATGATTTACTTTATAGAAAAATTATTATGAAGTTTAGTTTAAAACAACTAGGTTCAAGGTATCTAAACTAGTCTAGGTTAATACCTTTGTTACTTTGATTCACAAGTAGATTATCAATAAAATAATAATAAATTATGATTAAAATTAATTCTAGAATAATACAATTTTAATATAAATTAATCATAATAAACATGGTTGACATGGTTATAGTTATCGAAAGAAAGTCGCAGGCAACTAGTGCGACATACCCGAAAATTGGTTATAGTTTCCTATCGCTTATCATGCAAATTTATTTAATATAATAATCTATAATTAAACCAAAAATAAAGAATATCTAGAGATAAACATCTTAGATATTTGATTCAAAGTGTTGGGTTATAATATACCACAAGTCGGCACAAGTCATTACCAACTCATTCGAAGTTAAATTAGATTACGTTGACAGAAATAATGAAGTTGCAAGCAAATATATACATAAAACTTTACGAGATGAATTTTGGGCATAGTGGGATGTTATAGGAGAGTGTTATGAATGTTACCAAGGGATTATTTGTTGTCGTGGGGTCTCCGAAGGGTGCTGCGAACATCAGTGCACCAAATTCAATTTTACATTGACACTTTGTCGTAGATGAGTGCCGCGGACAAACCGGTGCAATCCAGAAGCTGCAGCTTTGAGGGAAGGTAGAGTACACGTATAGGTAGAAGCTAGAGCCAGGGTGAATGAGGTTTAGTTGATAAAATTAGCAAAAAACAATGATGAAGATGGTCTTACCTTTGAAAAAATTATTGCAACAATTTTCTAGAAATCGGCTAGTTTGTTGGGCTCTTTTGAGGAAGTTAAAGTGATATTTAATGGAAAGTTTGTGGAAATAAAGAGTTAAGGACATAGAGAGGAAGAATTATGTGAAATTTTGGACAAAAATTCTTACTGTGGAGGAAGATATGGCCAGATTGGTAGTGACTAGCCTGAATTCGGATTCAGCCAAGGTAGGGATGGATAGATGGAGGTGTAAAGGGAGATGGAGTAGGTTTTTGGAAATAGTTTGTGAAGAGAAGTTGTTTGGAAGAGTCTTAGAAAGAACTTTTTTTCAGGTGGTTTGAGGTAATAAGTGAAGAGGAGGTCATGTGGTGGCCATTTACTAAGAGGGCGATAAAGAGTTGACTTGAATTATCATAAAGGATGGAGGTTATGCATGAGTGAGAAAGTGAAGAGGAAAGGGGTTATTGGGTGAAGGAATATGAAAAGTAACGGGTTTATGGCCGCCTACTAAGTGTGTTTCACCACAATTGAGTCATCCACTCGGTTTTAGACGGTGGGGTGTAGAGTTGGGTCTATTCCAAAGGGTGCAAAGCTGAATTTTTTTTTCTAAAAGTTTAGATGTAAGATTTTGAGTGGTGAACCTTGAACTTTAGTTTTTGTAGAGAGGACAATGGTGTATGGTGTTTGGCATGAACCATGTGAGGGTGTGTAAGTGTCTGGGTTGAGTCTAGAGATTGTGTCATTGGGATTTACAATAAATTAAAAATATGTAAAAGTTAAATTGCTCTTAAAATATAAATTAATATTAAATATTCACATTAAATTCATAAAAATAAAAAAATCCAAAAATTCAGGGAGCTTATAATAGCCATTGGGGTGATATAGGCTTTACGTTGTCGAAGTTAAACTTCTTTAGTAAATCCTTCGTGTACTTGGCTTGATTGATGATCCTGCGAATGTTCTTTGATCTAAAATCCTAGAAAGTAGTTGAGTTCTCCCATCATACTCATTTCAAACACACTGTACATACACTTAGCAAAATTTTTGACAAAGTTTTTCGTTAGTAGAACCAAAAATTATGTCATCAACGTATATTTGCACAAGCAAAATACTATCATCTGAGGTTTTGATAAACAAAGTTGTATCAACCCTTCCTTTTGAAAAATTATTTTCAAGTAGGAAAGTACTTAGACATTCATACCAAGCACGCGGTGCTTGTTTGAATACATAAAGTGCCTTTATTAACTTGAAAACATGAAAATCCTCAAAACCAGGGGGTTGCTTCACAAAACCTCTTCCTTTATAAAACCATTAAAAATGCACTCTCAACATCCACTTGAAAAAGTTTAAAATTATGAAAACATGTGAATGCACAAAACATGCAAATAGATTCTAGTCTAGCAACATGAGCATATGTCTCGTTATAATCAATTTCTTCTTCTTGGTTATAACCCTGTGTCACTAGACGTGCTTTGATGCGTAGAACATGTCCATCCTCACTTATTTTATTTCGGAACACCCATTTGGTACCAATTATCGATTGACCAATAGTTTTAGGAACAAGTTCCCAAAGTTGGTTTCTCTCAAATTGATTAAGTTTCTCTTGCATGGTATCAATCCAAAACTCATAAAAAAATATATGCTACTAACTTAGGTTCTACTTGAGATATGAAAGCTATATTTGCTGCTATGTCTCTAGTAGAAGAATGTGTACCTACCCTTGGATACATTACCTATAACAAGTGTCTCTGGATGGTCGCACATGAATTTCTTCTTAGGCATACTCTCGAGATAGTTCTCGTTGGTAGCAGTATCTTCAGGTGCCTAGGATTTGTTTTGTACATCTTCGTCATCACTGTCGCTATATTTATGACTGTTGAGCTCATCAAAAAAAACATTAATAGACTCTTTAACAATCATATGTCTCTTATTGAAAATCCTATATCACTTACTCTTGGCAGCATACCCGAAGAATATCCCTTCGTCTGTCTTAGAGTCGAACTTACCCAAGTTATCCTTGGTGTTCAGGATAAAGCAGCGACAACCAAAAACCTTAAAATAAGAAATGGTTGGAATCTTTCAAACCATAATTCATAAGGGTTTTTCTTCGATATAGGTCGAACTAATACCCTATTCAAAAAATGACATGCTGTACTTACAGCTTCTATCCAAAAATAGTTAGAAAGATTATGCTGATTGAGCATGACTCTAGCCATATCGCTTAGAGTTCTATTTTTCTGCTTCACAACACCATTTTGTTGAGGAGGTCTAGGACAAAAAAATTTATGGTAATATCCATTATCATCACAAAACTTTTTGAAATCATTATCTTTGAATTTGTCGCCATGATCACTTAGGATCTCTTTCTTAGAAACATGTATGTGAAGCATGGTTGTGAGAAACTTATTGTTCATGTGCTTTTTTTTGGTTTAGTCCTTTATGGTATATGCATAGTATTAGGACTAACCTTAGGCTGTGTAACAAGGGTAACCTATTTGCCTATTTGATCTCTAACTTTTAGAGATATCACAAGACTCTTCGAATTTTGCAGTTATATCCAAGAATCTTTGCTTAGTGACTAGGTGTCTCTTCTTTCCTATGTCATATAGTTCTTGCACTTTGACATAATCTCTTTCTTTTTGTTCTATAGTGAGGATAGCCGCATGATAGTCCAATCTAATTTTGGCTATTTCCTACATATTATCGGTAGTAGACGTCTCTTTAATATCTTTAAGAAGATTATACAGTCTAGCTACTTCGATTGTGTATGTCATGTCCCGAGTCGACAAACCGTTTGTTCCCTGGTGTTATTATGCCGAATCGATCATCTTCGCTAAGGCGTGATGCCATATGAGTCTGGATTTGCACTCGTACAAGGGAAGAACGTTATGTTGATTATTATATTGAAGCACCAAGTTGAAACTTCAAAAATCACATCAGAATATAAGACGCAGTTTAGGAAGATAGAAATATATTTTTATTCATAGCTTGCATCGAAGTGCAAGTCGTAATTACATTGGATGTCATTACGGCTACATTGATTGAAATAAAAAAATATACTCGACAAGCTGCCTGAACTAACACTTGCCGTTCCATACATTCGCTCCTTATACATAAGCCTTCTATTGAATTGGCTTCAAAATAGTTCAGGATAGGAAGAGCTTCAAAATGCCTTTCCATACTTCAGCTTCAGTTTAAGAGCTCCCGCCGTACATGGAGAGTTGGGGGAGGGGGTTAGCACACTTGCTAAAGTAGACGAGACGAACCCACTCGTCTAAACCGTCTCTAATTGTTAAGGTAGGCATGCTTTAGAGTTTTCTTTCTATTTAGAACTAAATGAATTCAGTTCATATCGATAGCCATCTTTGAAGTAATAAAGCATACAGTAAAATATAACGATTTATCACAGTTCTTACCACGGCCGTGCTCATTCCCTACATAAAAATAGAGATAATACTTACTACCTGCATAAGACAATAGGTGAGCATGCTACTATCTTATATGTGCGGTCACTGGTATTACACACCACTTGGGACTATCTTAACGGCATTTTGGCCCGTTCAGTCTAGGTTGCAAGCCTGTTTGACGGTCCCAGCAATGCATCAGTGCCGAAGCACGATTATTCATTCCCCCTAGGTCGATTAGATACTGATGCCCGGATACCGATTCGAAAAAAATCAAACTTGTGCACAAGCTGTCCATGACCATGCCAACGCATGAACAGTTTAATATATGCAAACATATTTGTATAGCACGGACAGTATTGAACGACATTATCATTTCTTCTAACTCATGCAATGATTCATTTTTCCTAAAGCTGTACTTCCGATTTAGCGTCCCGTAGCCACCAAATTGCTCGAGACATCATAAGCCATGATCGACGTTTCATATTATTTTGCAGTACGTGAAATAGTCTATCTTTTTACTAGAACCTTAAACTTTCACGTTTTGGTACGAAACTTATATTTTTAGAGTAGATTACTCTAATTCGATATGTTTTTCTTGGCTTCTTGACCTTAGTGGATTGGCATGCATTTAACTTGGCATCGTCGATTTGAATGAATTCGAGGCAAAGGAATTTCGTTTACGGGACAGACTAGAAAAAGAAGGGGCCGAATCACCCACCAAGTACTTTCATCGTGCCGACCGTCGAAGCGCTTCACAACGTTCAAGGTTTAGTTACGCGAGCTCCTGCAACGGCACCAACACTTAGTTGGGATCCTTCTTCATTCCTTCTATCCGAAATTCGTAGATTGCATTCAGAAAATGACGCGTAAGCACTTTCATCAAAACCAAGCGGCAAAAGCTCCAAGGAAACCATACAGCAGTCCGGTCCCATCGAAGGGACTCTTATATAGAGCTCACTCGCCGAGATGCAGCCCGCTGCATCTAGGACTTACTCCAACAGAAGTCGTTTCATTAGTTGGATCGATTCTAGTAACATTCGTCCGAATCGAATTTGATCGATGCCACAAGGTGTTATCATTTACCAAGCTCAACGATCGAGTCAGATGACTATCTAAGTTCCCGACCGATCTGACTCGTCGCAAGCATATTACGAAATCTGTCGCATATCGAAAGCGAGGCGCTACATAATATACCACTAAGAAAAAGTTTCATCCCGAAACTTAAGAACAAGGGTCTGGCCTTAAATTAGGCAAACAAAGAAGGGTACTTCTCCTTCATCTTCGCCTCCATTTTCCACGTCGACTCTTCAACTGAATGGTTCCACCAAAACATACGGACCAAGGATATCGATCGATTTCGCAATACCTTCTCCTTACGGTCCAAAATTTGAATAGGCTCCTCCGAGTAAGACAAGTCCGTACGTAGCTCCAACTGATCGAAACTAACCACGTAACTTGGATTGTGCATGTATTTTCGAAGTTGTAAAACTGTCAAAAATATCGTACACATCAGCCAAGGCTGGAGGTAGTGCGATCCGATAAGCAACCGTTGCAATTCGCTCGATGATCTCGAAGGGGCCTACAAATCTCGGACTCAATTTGCCTTTAATGTCGAACCGCATCACGCCACGCATGGGCGTTACTTTCAGAAACATGGTCCCCAACCAAAAATTCTTGTGGTCGTCGACAAAGATTTGCGTAGCTCTTTTGTCGACTTTGTGCGATACGGAGTCTATCTCGGATCAAGCGGACCTTTTCGACGGCCTGCTCCTACTAGTTTCGGTCCGAGCACTTGTCGCTCTCCGACTTTGTCCCAATATATTAGAGAACGACACTTCCTCTCGTAGAGCGCTTCATATGGAGCCATCTGAATGCTGGACTGATAGCTGTTGTTATATGTAAACTTCGCAAGCGATAAATGTGTATCCTAACTAATCTTTAGATCGATCCCAAACAAATGCAACATATCCTCTAAGATTTGATTTACCCTTTCCGTCTGACCGTCTATTTGGCGGTGGTACGTAGAACTAAAATTTAGTTTGGTAAGTGCAGGCTCGTTCAAAAATACGATAGGAATTGCCCGTCTCTGTCCAAAATTCTTGAGGTCGGTACCCCGTGCAGTCGAACAATCTTGTCGATATAGATTTGTGCTAACCGATAGACGTCCATCCTACTTTAATTATAATGAAGTGAGCTGACTTGGTCAATCTATCAACAATGACCCAAATCGCATCATTCTCCTGCGACGTCTTCGGAAATCATACAATGAAATCAATCGAGTTTTGTCCCACTTCTATTCGGGAATGACGAGGTTCTGTAGCTCTCCGTCTGGCCTTTGGTGTTCTGTCTTTACTTGCTGACACACCATGCACTGCGAACACGAAAGTAGCCACATCTTTTTTCATGCCGTGCCACCAAAAGTTTGTACGTAAGTCCTTGTACATCTTGGTGCTTCCAGGATGTAACGAGTACTTCGTATAATGTGCCACCGCCAGAATTTCTTTTCTGAGTTTCGACAGTTTCAGAATATAGAGCCTTCCTTTTAGTCGTATTGTCCCTGTCTTCGTCTTTCGCAAAGTCAGTCGCCCTTTCCGTTTAATTCACCTCGTGCATCTTCTTCAGGAATAATCGTCTTTCTGTGCGGTCTTTTTTTGCTAAGCAGGCTCAACCCTAGATTCAACTGAGCTAGGTACAGGTGTCGATACTCAATTCTGAGTTCGATACCCATCGCTTCAAGGTCTCACCGTATCTCATTATTTATGGCCAGTGATCTCATAAACATTCTGCTGAGCACGTCGGCTACAACGTTTCCCTTGCCTGGCATATACTCTATCGTTAGCTCGTAATCTTTTATGAGTTCGAGCCAACATCGCAGCCGTAAGTTGAGTTCTCGTTGCGTAAACAAGTATTTCAGGCTTTTATGATCTGTGTAGATTTTGCAAGCCACACCATAAAGGTAGTATCGACATAGTTTCAATGCAAACACGATCGCCGCCAATTCTAGGTCATGCGTCGAATAGTTTTTCTCGTGCTGCTTCAACTACCGTAAAGCGTAGGAGATGACTTTATCTCTCTGCATGAGCACACATTCGAGGCCAGTTTCCTGATACGTCGCTGAATATCTGAAAGCCTTCTGGACCATCTGGAAGTGCAAGGATTGGAGCTGAGATGAGCCGTTGCTTCAACTCTTGAAAGCTGGATTCACAGTCATCACTCCATTCAAATACCACTCCCTTCTGGGTGAGGACGAGTCAGAGGCGACGCTAGTTTTGAAAAGCTCCATACGGATCTTCGGTAGTAGCCTGCTAAGCCCAGGAAAACTCCGAATGTCGCTAGTCGAGGTAGGTCGTTTCCAATCTACCACCGCTTCAATCTTCTTTGGGTCCACTGCGACGCCTTCGACAGAGATTACATGTCTGAGGAATGTCACACTACTCATCCATAACTCGTATTTACTCCACTTGGCATATAATTTATTTTTATGCAGAGTCTGCAATATCGTCTTCAAGTGTTCTGCATGCTCTTCTCGATTCTTTGAGTAGATAAGGATATCGTCGATGAACACGACTACAAATTTATCGATTTAGGGTCAAAAGACTCGGTTCATCAGATCCATAAAGTGGTTGGGGCATTCGTCAAACTGAACGACATGACTAGGAATTCATAATGACCATATCGAGTACGGAAGGCAGACTTTGATACTTATCGGACTTGATCTTCAACTGATGATAGCCTGAACGAAGATCGATTTTTGAAAATATTGACGCACCTTGCAGTTGGTCAAACAAGTCATCGTTTCGTGGCAAGGGATACTTGTTCCGTACAATCGCCTTATTGAGTTCATGATAGTCGATGCATAGCCGCATCGATCCATCCTTCTTCTTCACAAACAGTGCGGGAGCTCCCTATGGAGAGATGCTAGGGGCAAATAAATTCACGGTCTAGCAACTCTTGTAATTGTACCTTCAGTTCCTTCAGTTCTGCTGGAGCCATTCGATAAGGCACTTTTGATATCGGTCGTGTATTCGGAAAGGTGTCGATGCTGAATTCTATTTCTCGATCCGACGGCATCCTAGGCATCTCGTCAGGGAAAACTTGAAGAAATCTGCCACAACATCAGCCTGTATTGTGTCTGGAATATCCTTTTTCGTATCTCGAACTGATGCCAAGTATCCCGCACAGCCAGATTGCAACATACGCCTTGCCGAGATTGCCGATACCATCATTGTCGTCTTTGAGACCGTAAAATACGAATATAAGAACTCTGTCTCGCCAGGAAGACAAAACTCCACTCTCTTCTCCGTGCACTCGATTGTTGCAAGACAAGCGCCCAACCAATCCATGCCCAGGATTACGTCGTACTCTTTGATGTCTAGTACGATAGCTTCTAAGGATAGATTTCTTTTCCCGATACAAATGTGGCTATTCCTACAAATAAAGTTCGGAGACATATTGACTCCCGATGGAGTGCTACCGCTAATGCTCATATCTAGTGATTGCATGGTTATTTTATTTTCTTTCGTATAATCAGCAGAAATAAAACTATACGTTGTACCTGAATCGAATAGAACCCGAACAGGTATATTTTTGTAGAGTAATATACCTATTACAACAGGATCGGATACGAACGCCTCGTCCTGAGTTAATGCATAAACTCAGCCTTGAGCTCCATGGCATTGATTCTGTGGGTTCACGGGCACCGTATTTGCGTCTTGTAGTGTAGGCGCTTTATATTGATTCGGAACGTTCCTTGGTGGGTTGTGTTGATTCGGAACATTTTTCGGACATTGTGTAGCTATATAGCCTACCTCGCCACACTTGTAGCAAGGTCTCGTGACGCACTCGATTGTTCGGTGCCCACATCTACCGCATCTGTTATAGTATTGTCCGCCATGGCCCCTGTTATCAAATGTGTTCGGACGTTTTGATACTCCCGATCCCCCGGCGTCGTTAGGACGCTTGTTGAAGTTATTACGAACGACATGCATGGCTCTTTGGGACATATGGCTAAAGATATACTCACTATCGAGAGCGGCATCGTAGGATTCGCGGTAGGTTTGACACCTTTGATTCATGACGTCCTTTCGCAGTTCGTCATTTAGGCCTTGTTGAAAACGTTTGTACCAGGCTTCCTTGTTGGGTAGAAAGGCATCGGCAAACTTTGCGAGTTTTAAGAAGTTCGAGTCATAATCATCGACAGTCATATTCCTCTATCGTAACATCATGAACTCGTCTTCTTTTTAACGACGGACGGTACGAGGAACGTACTGCTCAAGAAATGCTTCCTTGAATATTTTTCCAGGAAATCGTGGTGTCGGTATCGGCTTCGTAGATTTTCTGCTTCTTAGCTGCCTACTAGTCGTAAGTGCGCAGTTGTAGCTGTAACGTCGCACATGTTACCCTCTGGGACCTTCAATGCTAAGCAGATTAAATAAGTCCTCAATCTCCGAGAGCCACCCCACTATCACATCTGACTCTGTTCGGCCATTGAATTTAGGTGGATTCATCTTGCGGAACTCCTTTGCTTTGAACGAGAAAGAAGAGTTTATCATTTGCGGTTGAGCTTTTTCCTCGACTTCATCTTGAACATCTTGCCTCTCTATGGATACCACGATTGTTGCTTTGGTATTGCATACCATCATGTTTACTACCTGAGTCAGGGCGTCCATCTGCTTCTGTTGTACATTAAATTGGGCTTTGATTTGCATCTGAAGCTGTTGTTGCTGCTGCTCCATCAACTGTAGCATTTTCTCCATCGTCGTCTCGCTAGGGCCAGTACTCTTTGAACTCGACGTACTATCCACGGTTTGGGTTGTTGTGCCGGATATTCTTATTTTTCTTAGTCATTCCTACAAAACAAAGTAAAATTGTTAGTATTTTTCAAAATATCTACAGGGCTTACCTGTATGGAACTTTTATTTCACGCAACAGATCGACAAGCATTCAATCGAACAATCGCAACAAACATTCCAACAATGAAACATCTTTCGAAAATTCGAGGAAACATAACTGTGCTCTGATACCATATTTGTCATGCCCCGAGTAGACAAACCGTTCGTCCCCGGTGTTATTATGTCGAATCAATCGTCCTCGCTAAGGCGTGATGCCGTACGAGTCTGGAATTGCACTCGTACAAGGCAAGAACATTATGTTAATTATTATATTGAAACACCAAGTTGAAACTTCATAAATCACATCAGAATATAAGACGCAGTTTAGGAAGATAGAAATATGCTTTTCATTCATAGCTTGCATCGAAGTGCAAGTCATAATTATATTGGATGCCATTACGGATACATTGATTGAAAAAAAGAAATATACTCGACAAGCTGCCTGAACTAACACTTGTCATTCCATATATTCGTCCCTTTATACATAAGCCTTTGATTGAATTGGCTTCAAAATACTTCAGGATAGGAAGAGCCTCAAAACGCCCCTTCGTACTTCAGCTTCAGTTCTCCTGCCGCACCTGGGGAGTTGGGGGAAGGGGTTAGCACACTTTGCTAAGTGGACGAGATGAACCCACTCGTCTAACTCGACTCTGATTGTTAAGGTAGGCATGCTTTAGAGTTTTTTTTCTATTTAGAACTAAATGAATTCAGTTCATATCGATAGCCATCTTTGAAGCAATAAAGCATACAGTAAAATATAATGATTTATCACAGTTTTTACCACGGCTGTGCTCGTCCCTGCATAAAAACAGAGATAATACTTACTACCTACATAAGACAATAGGTGAGCATGCTACTATCTTATATGTGTGGTCACTGGTGTTACACACCACTTGGGACTATCTTAACGACATTTTGGTCCGTTCAGTCTAGGTTGCAAGCCTGACTGACGGTTCCGCAATGCATCAGTGCTGAAGCACGATTATTCATTCCCCCTAGGTCGATTCGATACCGATGCTCCAGATACCGATTCGAGGAAAATCAAACTTGTGCACAAGCTGTCCATGACCATGCCAATGCGTGAACAGTTTAATATATGCAAACAGATTTGTATAGTGCGGACAATATTGAACGACATTATCATTTCTCCCAACTCATGCAACGATTCATTTTCCCCAAAGTCGTACTCCCGATTTAGCGTCCCGTAGGCACCAAATTGCCCGACGCATCATAAGCCATGATCGACGTTTCACATTATTTTGCAGCACGTGAAATAGTCTATCTTTTTACTAGAACCTTAAACTTTCGCGTTTTGGTACGAAACTTATATTTTCAGAGTAGATTACTCTAATTCGATACATTTTTTCGAGTTCTTGACCATAGTGGATTGTCATGCATTTAACTTGGCATCGTCGATTTGAATGAATTCGAGGCAAAGGAATTTCGTTTACGTGACAGAGTAGAATAGAAGGGGCCGAACACCCTCCAAGTACTTTGATCGTGCCAACCGTCGAAGCGCTTCGCAACGTTCAAGCTTTAGTTACGCGAGCTCCTGTAATGGCACCAACACTTAGTTAGGATTCCTTTTTATTCCTTTACTTTAAAATTCGTAGATTGCATTCAGAAAATGACGCGAAAGCACTTTCATCAAAATCAAGCGGCAAAAGCTCCAAGAAAATCATACAGCAGTCCGGTCCCGTCGAAGGGACTCTTATATAGAGCTCACTCGCCGAGACGCAGCCCGCTGCATCTAGGACTTATTCTAACAGAAGTCGTTCCATTAGTTGGATCGATTCTCGTAACATTCGTCCGAATCGATTTAATTGATGCCGCAAGGTGTTATCGTTTACCAAGATCAGCGATCGAGTCAGATGGCCATCTAAGTTCCCGACCGATCTGACTCGACGTAAGCATATTACGAAGTCCGTCGCCTATCGAAAGCGGGGCACTACAGTGCATGCCTTTATCTCTTTGCGAGACTGCTTATACTTGTCTAACACATTTTTATGCTCTTCAAGTAATTCGCTAAAGTCATTTTCTAACTGATCGAATGTAAAATCATCATGGAGAGGATTTTCTTATACCTTATCGTATGCCATCAGACAGACATTTGTACTGCTGCTAGGTCTGTCCTCCTTTTCTAATTCACTGCCTCGCTTTCGTGCCAAATGCTGGTGTTTATGTACTTTCGACCAGTTTTAGTTTTGTTGCTCGATCTTGATCAGTACTATGGACTGCTTCACTTCACTAGTGGACAGTCCTTCTTCATAGTGTTCTGACTTTTTGCATCCAAAGCAAATAGTTTCTTTTTTGTTGCTTTCATGGATATCCTTTTTCTTTTGGTTTGATCGCTCAAACATTAAAATTTTTCTGAAGTTCTTGACCAGTAGGGTCTGTTCGTCACCATCGAAATCTTCTTCGTCAGTATCATTGCATGAGACTCTTCTGGCTTAAGCTTTGAAGGCGATGGATTTTCTTTGGGGGTTGCTTCTTCAAAGTTTTGTAAGTTCAGCTCATGGGTCATGAGCTTGCCAACAAGTGTCTCCAATGTCATCGTGGTTAGATCGTTTTCTTCTATGATCGCGGTGGCCTTCGAGTTCCAATTCTTGGTTAGAGCTTGCAGAATACCTTCCTGATCTTCTCGTGATTACTGTAATCCTTTCAAGAGATTGTAGAGGATTAGTAATATCAAGAAAACGAGTGAACATCTGTGTAATTGATTCTCTGGATTTTATCTTGAATTCCTCGTATTCTTATTTCAATCTACTGATTTTGGACTCCTTCACTTGGGATGTTCCTTCATGAGTTACCTCAAGAAGTTTCCAAATTTTATTAGATGTGGGACAAGTAGATACGCGATTGAACTCACTTTATCAATTGCACATAATAGTGCATTGATAGCTCGTACATCTAGACTAGCCTGTGTCTTGTTATGCTCAGTATATTTGTCAAGGGGCTTGTCTACTAAAACACCATCAATCACTATTCTAGACGATTTCATTGCAACCGTTTATAAATATCGACCAAAGATCAAAGTCCAGGGACTTAAGAAAAAACTCATCCGTGTTTTCCAATACGTATAGTTCGTTCCATCAAATAGTGGGGGTCTATTTATGGATTGCCCTTCACCGTTGAATATAGATTTAACGTATGCCATATATATATATATACTCTAGATGGTTATGTATATATATAACCTGCTCTAATACCAATTATAGGACCGTTGAGCACCTCTAGAGGGAGGATAAATAGAGTGTGTGCGTGTGCAGCGGAATAAATATCACAATTAAAAATTATGAACTATGGCAAGTAAGAGCAAATGATATAACAATAAATAAGTTGTAGTAGACGCAAGAGTTTAGAATATCAAACTCAGTGACACATCGATGTATACTGGTTTTTCTCGTGGAGGACTAATCCAGTCTCGAGTACTCTACTTGATGTTAATCCGCTATGGCACAGGCTTTAATCGAGTGTTTGCAATATTTACAACATCGGGCTTGGAGACAAGTGCACGACTGACTTCAACAACACCGTGCTTGGCAACGAGTGCACGATCGACTCCATAAGGCGATTAAAAATCGTAATATTTTCTAAAATAGCCTCTGATATAACTCTTCAAAACTAAACTCTAGATTAAACAAAAATTGTACTGGCTTGGCTAAGAGTAGTATAGGCTAGATTATAGATCATAGAGAATACTCTAAAGGAATTTGAGAAGAGAATGAATGAGTGAATGAGTTATTTGAAAATATGTAAGTTCTTCTCTATTTATAGTGTTTTTGTAGATCGAATTCGGGCAGAGTTCAGATGCAGAAATCTCGCATTCGAACGTTGGATGCATATATCAAGGGGATTCAAAAATCTGTTAAAACTGCCCTGACCGAACTCGGGCCGAACTCGGATCGAGTTCTGCCTGAGTCCTGACAGAACTGTTTGGGCCAAATTATTTAGGTTTTTGGGCTATGTTTTAATGTGGACTTTGGATAGAAATATGTGGATATGTAGGCTATATTTTTGTGGACTGAGAACAGCTAAGCCAGTACCGATCATGATCAATCTTACATATTTTTCCTAGACTCAATAAAAATAAATTACAGAAAAAATATGTAAAAAGCTTGATCTTGATTCTATCGCTTTTGATTCTTGATGATGACAAGACGTCTGTAGCTTGTAGCAGTAGTAGGTGTAAACTTTCTGGCATGAAACTTATAGCTGTATTTATATTTTATATATCGACCAAAGTTGTCATTGATTATCAAAATCAGGTATGATCATGACCAGTAGGCCAACAAGAAGAAGAAGAAGAAGAAGACGAAGAGACGAGGAAGAAGAAGAGAAAAATGTAGGGAGCTCACCTCGGCAACGTCGGTGAAGGCGGCGGCTCCTGTATCGATGGTGACACGGGAACGGTCCCGATGCTCAGATCTCGACCCGGCGGTGCTGGAAGACTCGAGAGAGTCGGCGAGGCATAGAAGTTTCTCATGGTAGGGGATCGATGTCGATGGATGTCGAGGACGGTGGTGGCGCACGGTTGACTAGATCGCCCGTGGGCGGCTAGGATTCCGATATGGCTTGTCATATCCATAGATCTGGTGTTCACGTCGTGGCGAGGGCGACTCCGGCGAGGCGGCGAGGGTCAGCTTCGACGACAATGTGGAGGTGCTCGGGTCGATGTCAGATCTGGACACGGCAGTCCATCTAAAGTAACTTTTCTGGTGGTGACGAGCTCTGGTGGACTGCTCCAGGACACGGTGACAAAGTCTCAGACGATGGTTGGTCGGACACGGCAGTTGTGACAGCGGACACGGGCAATATACAACTAGGGTTTGGAAAAATCTAGGGTTTTGGATGTCTGTACTGGTGTCAGACACGGGTTTTAGGAGTTGAATGTGAGTCCTATGTTAGGGGACGTAAGACATGATCATAGTCATGGTATGGGTTGACACGGGTGTGTCCGTGTCATGGACAAGAATATGAATTGTAAATATAGAATTTTAGTGGAATGGACACGGACGTGATAGGGACACGGTCATTATGATAACTTAGAAATGGTTAGGAATAATTAATCCAACAATTAATTATGGTATTTATAGATGGGATTAGGAAAGAGCTAGAATCTTAGGCACATGGGATAGAGAAAATATTCCTACAATTTTCTAGAGAATATTGCTTGGGATATTCTATATTCCAAGGGATATTCCTTGCGACTAATACTAATTCTTGGATTGATTAATATTAATCCTGATTAGTTAATAGAGTTTCTAGAATGTTCCCACCAAGCCATGTGGCTAAGCATTCCGTAATGAGTTTCCTAAATAACCAACCTACTTGGTAATAATTACAAGCATGCCACTCCTACAATAAAATTCATTTTTAATAAAATTATTAAATAAATTCAATAAGATATTACAGAAGTTATTAGAAAAATAAAAAATTATTAAAAAAATAATAAATTATTAACAAAATTCTAGATTTTATTTATTGGGGAAAGAGAGGTTACAAATCTACCATCCTTCAAAAATTTTGTCCTCAAAATTTTAGGAGTAGTACAAGAGGTAAGATTGTCACGTCTCAAGCAAAAACTGATCTCTCTCCCCCATCTCATCCTCTTTCTTCCAAGTGGACTCCTAGGAGAGTGGTGCTTCTAGACAACTCTGACTAAAGGGATAACCTGAGTCCTCGGCTGCTTCTCTCTACGGTCTATGATCTCGACGGACTGCTCAACAGATGTGAGACTGTGGCCACCTCCAACTCGGATAATCCACTATATGGCTTGGGTCAGCAACGAATCTACGAAGGTGAGGTACTGAAAGACGTTGTGTACCCCTTCTAGGCTAGAGGGAAGCGCTAGCCGGTACGCAACAACTCTAATATCAATCACCACGAAAGGTCCAATGTACCTCGGGCTAAGTTTACCACCCCTTCCAAATCTAATTGTGACTCTAGTAGAAGAAAACTTCGAGAATACCATATCTCCTACTACAAACTCCAAAGGCCTCCTGCTGCCATTTGCCTAATGCTTATGCTTGTCTTGAGCAACTCTGAGACGCTCCCTGATCAACTTGACTTTCTCTGCTGAATCAATTAACATTTCTGGTACAAGTAAAGCCCTTTCTCTACATCATCCAAAGAGAAAAGCGTACGACACCGTCGGCCATAGAGTGCCTCAAAACCTGTCATGCCTATGCTAGCTTGGTAGCTATTGTTATAAGCAAACTCTACCAGGTGTAGATAATCCTCCCAAGATCCTCCAAAATCTAAGGCACATACTCGCAACATATCTTCTAGGGTCAGAATAGTCCTCTATGATTGCCCGTCTGTTTGTGGGTGGTAAGCAGTATTGAACTTTAACTGAGTTCCCAAACTCTGCTGCTGACTCTTCTAGAAATGTGAAGTACGGCTATCCTTGTCGAAAATAAAGCTGACCGGTACTCCGTGGATCCACACAATCTGCCTCATGTAGAGCTCAGATAACTTCTCTGTCGATAACCCTACATTAAACAAAATGAAGTGAGCCGATTTTGTTTGTCTATCCACGATTACTCATATAGAATCTTTTCCGCTGGGTGTCCGTGGTAAGCCTGAAACAATATCCATTGTAATATGCTCCCACTTCCATTCCAGAATGGGTAAAGGCTGGACCAATCCTCCGGTCTCTGCCTCTCTGCTTTAACCTATTGGCATACCAAACACCTTGAGACAAATTTAGCGATTTCTCGCTTCATTCCATACCGCCAATCATAATCCCGGAGATCCTTGTACATCTTTGTTGCTCTCGGGTGAATATAATATTGGATTGGTGGGCTTTCTGCATAATCATCTATCTCAAACTACCTTTAGGAACACATAACCTAGTACTATGTCTTAGGAATCCATCATCTGCTATAACAAAGTCATCGGATAGTCTTGCCTGCACCAGTACCCAAATGTTGTGAAGACTCTCATCTAGAAACTGAGCCTCTTTGATCTTTTCCATCAATCCTGACTTAATCTGTATATTCATCAGCTGTCCTTCAGATCTTGGGATGATGACTTCAATTCCCAAGCTCTCTAAATCCTCCAGAAGATGCTGGTCCATGGTGAGAAACATAGCCATATGATACCGACTGAGTGCATCTGCTACAACTTTGGCAGTTCCCTGGAAGGTACTGAAAGTCAATGTCAAACTCCTTCATAAGCTCCAAACATGTCCTTTGTTTCATGTTTAGCTCCTTTTGAGTGAAGACATATTTCAGACTCTTATGGTCTGTAAATATTTTCGCTCTCTCACCATAGAGATAATGCTTCCAAAGTTTCAAAACAAACATGATCGTTGCAAGCTCCAGGTCATAGGGTAGGATAGTTCTTTTCATGGAGCCTCAACTGTCGGGAAGCTTAGGCTATCACCTTCTTGTTCTGCTCAGTACACAACCCCATCTTTTTCTTGATGCATTACTGTAGATGGCGAATCCTCTGGATCCTGAAGGCAAAGCTAGGACGGATGTTGTAGTAAGTCTTTTCTTCCACTCTTCAAATGTTGCCTGGCATGCGTCAGTCTAGATAAATTCCCCATCCTTTCGGGTAAGCTTTGTCACCGGCTCGACACTCCTGGCAACGTCTTGCAAAAACTTCCTGTAGTAACCTGCTAGTCCCAAGAAACTTTGAATCTTTGCTACTGACTTGGGAGTAGCCCATGACTTCACTGTTTTAATCTTCTTAGGGTCCACAACAATACTCTCCCCAGTCACCATGTGTCCCAAAAACTCTAGTTTTTTTAGGAACAACTCATATTTTGAGAGTTTCCCATACTATTTATCTTTAATGTAACACCCCAGCCCCAAAATATGAAGGATTAGGATACGTATACATGCCAGCAACGTATCAAGCGGACTCAGCCCAGCTTGAATACGTATAAGCTATCTTGGTTTTCTAAATCTATCTATCAAATCGACTAACATATATCTATTTCAATCAACAGAATATAATATAAAAATAAATAATATGTATCATGGTCTGCAGTTTATTAACATATATGTTTGAGTAGACCCGAAGAACAATATAGGACTACAAAACTGGACTAAATAGCGGAATACAAATATTGGATTAAATATAAAATTATGATAAATACCTAAATCGAAAATAGGAACACCTCCATGATAACTACCATAACCATCTATGTGAAATGCATGTGATAACACTTTTAGGATATCAGGCTTCAAGTACTGAGGCTCACAAGCACCTCAGCAACTCACACCAAAGGCACCATGTCGTGGTACCTTGCGCAAACGTGTCAAGAGAACACCAAAGTTAGGTTATAGAGTCAGTGACAAACGAGTCAGGTAACAACTATAAACCCCTTAAATTTTTACTATAATTTTTTTAAATTAATTTATTTTGGTATTGGTTTTTATTTTTGGTATTTGTACGACGAGTGTGAATACGTATATGCAAGGTATATATTTTTCTAAAAAGTATTATTATAGACTTTCTCCATTTAATTTAAATACGTATACTTTTTAAAAATAGTATAAGATAAATATTTTTATTTACTTAAAGTTATAAAATGCGTCACTTCGAGATTTTCCAAACTTTATTTTATTTATTATAAAAAGGTTATTTTATTTATTCTAGAAATATAAGTAGTAATTTATAAAACTATGTTTCATGTAAATATGCTATTTGCATGCAAGGTACATAAAATTTAATTTATGTATATATTTTAATTTTTGAAATTAATTTTTATTTATTTATAAAAATTTATTTTAAAATTTGTTTGATTTAATGTTTAATTAATTTTGGAGATTTAAATTGGAATTGATTCTATTGATTTTATTTTAAATAGTTTTAAAAATGGGATTATCTAGATTTAAATTGGATTCGGATTTGATTGAATTGGTTTAAATCGATTTAAATTAATGGTGAATTATCTACTGGGGATTTAAACGAATCATAATCCTTATCCAACAAGGGGGCTTCACCGCCTATATAACGAGAGCCTCGTTGCACTTTTCATGGAATTCCATAAATCCATATTTTTTTGCTAAAAGTGTCGTGCATCATGTCCGTATCCACACACCATTGTGTCAGCCGTGACGGCCTTGGGTCCGACCCCGAGTGTCTTTCCACTATATCTTATTTTTACAGATATATCAAATCCATCTCTTGTGTCAGACACATCCCCGACACGATCGTACCCATGTCACGTAGGACACATCTCCAACTCAACAAAAAAACCCTAACCCTAAACCCTATCTCTGTCGGCAGCACCTCCAAAATTTGGCCACCTCGACACCAATTCTGTCCGCAGCCACCGCTGCCACGACCAGCAATGTCGAGCCGTGACTGTGCCACTAACCGCCCACTCGCCAAGCCGGCGGTCCCGACTCACAACCACCAGCATCCCACCACCGGCCACACCCGCCACCACTGCCCGCACCCAGGTACCACCGCTGTCACCACTGCCTACACCATATAATAGCCACCACCCAAGCCCCCTTTAGACTACCCCCAGAACCCTAGCACCCCATCACCACCGAGACCACCATACGTTCACCTTCCTTTCTGACTAAATCCCCCTGCCATCATCGACCACCTTATCTCACCTCCGCTGTCAGTAACTCAATCTCCCCGACGACCCCCTCACAAACCCTATCACCACCCCAACCAAAACCTCACCTCCAAACAAAATAGAGCAAACCCATACCTGTTCTTCGCCGTACGCGAGTAATATCCACGTCGGCCGGAGCAGCATCAGTCGTGCCTGCCTCGATCCCCTCCGTCATCAACTCTCCAGCGACCACCTCCTCCATTTCTAGCCACCATAAGAGCACGATTACCCCATCACGTTCAGGAACATCCGCCGCCGCATCCCCGGTGTCTTCCGCTCTGCAGCACCGTCAACGTCAGCGCCAAGCCCCACTGTGGTGAGATCCCCCTCTCGCTCTCGCCCTCCGACCTCTCTCTCCCTCTCTCCTCTACTCTCGCCCCTACCCTCTCTCGTGCTCGTCTCTCTTCTATCTCGAGCTCTGCTCAGTCTACTCTCACTCTCTTGCCTTTCTTTTCTCTCTTTCTTTTTTTGTTAGGTTACTTATGTGTGTAGTCTCCTCGAAAGAGAAGAACAAAAGTTACACTGCTAATTTTTTCTTTTTTCCCTTTTCTTTTATTTTTTTATTATTTATTATTTATTATTTATTATTTATTATTTTATTATTTTATTATTTTATTATTTTATTATTATTATTATTACTATTATTTTTATTTTTATTTTTACAGTACAAAGATTAAGGATTATTATCAGTTATTATTATTATTAATTGGTTTTTTGTATTTTAACATAGTCGTTAGATATAAAAATCTATTCAAAATTATCTTGTAAAAATATATCTACAAAGTTATATATAAATAGTATATGTGGCTTGGCCTATATTTCAAAATATGGTTTTTAAAACCCTAAATAATTTTTTAGATTATTAATATTTATTTAGAAATATTTGACCCGTAAAAATATAGTTTCCAAATAACAAAATGATTTCCAAAAAAACTATTTTAACTAATAAAATTTGTTTTCAAGTATTATAAATAAATTCTAAAAATTAGTATGTGTATCTATCTCCACAAATTCTCCTCGACTATCACCATTGATCATGACTGATCGTATTTTTGTATTTTTCATAAAATTTGGACCCTTACACATCGATCACCACTATTGGACAAATCAGGACATGTCGGATCATCGCACCACACCAGGTGTCACACCAGACATGATACCTTGCCATATTTACTGCTTATATTTAGTCTGCATCTTTATTGTTTAGTTACTACATATTTACTGTCGGTTTATTTCCAGTTCATCCAGTTGCACCTTTGATATTGTTCATAATTTACTTATTTGCTTTCAGTTATACATGATGCAAATGCTAGTCATTTTCCTTCTTGTCTTTCAATTTGCATATGGACCTAGAGTTAAGGGACTACCGTTTGTTAGTGTATTATTATAAACTTTATCACGATTGTGCCACATGATATGTATGAGTTATGAGCAGCATATAGAGGTACTTACGTGTTGGATGATCACCCATACGCATGTGTTAGGTCTAACTGCTAGTAGAGGCATGTTAGGAGACTTGACAGTTAGTAGAGGTACACGGTCGTGGATATGACTTAGATAGACACATATGGTGGGAAGAACATTTTCTTATCGTATGGACCACTATTGTGCTTTCTCTTCAGTAACCCGGAACCTTCGCTGGAGATACGGGTAAGCTTACCCTCTCAGGTAGGCCACTGACGTTGTTGGAACATTATGCGCTTGGCCCCTGGTGTCCAAGTGAGGAGTATGCCGGATCCCAATTATAGCCAGAAGGCCCATGCGTTGAAGTTTTGTTCTTAACGCATGTACACAGTAGAATAGCTAGGTGACATTAGTTTTGTCATGTCACACGCCATTCTCGTCATGGCATGGGGCAGTGTTACTTCACGGAATAGTGTGCCACCCCGTGTCTTTGTTTGGTTGTAGGGGTAGTCTACTGTTTCGATGATGGGATATTGGGCCGTGTTAAGGACTATTTACTTTTATTTGTAACTTGTGTTATATTTTATTCAATTCATATGGCATGTTTATATGTATCTTGTTACGTCCCTTTGAGGACCTTGTGATTTCTCCAGGTGTTTGCTTCTTGACTTTCCGTAGGTGTTCTAGCCAAGGCCATGATCTTCTCTATTCCTTCGCAGATGACTTGCTTTTGGACCGTCCTTTGGTACTTTTGACAAATTCCTTCCTTGTATTGTATTTCTTCTCATTTAAATAGTTGGTAGTAGATTTGTCTCCGCCCAACGATTGTACAGATGACAATTTAAGGTTGATTTTATGATATCGTCATTCTTTTATTTTGTGGATGAGATTAGTTGTTATGGTTATACTGTATTTTTACAGCTTACGTATATATTATATGGCTGGCATGTCTACCTACCTGGTTCTACGCATTTTGGGACTGGGCATTGCAAAACCAAGTTCGATAATAGAGACAAGGCCAAACATGTCAAGGTAGCCTGATATGACGGTAATGTTCTCCCCACCCTATGATCTAGATCTATCCAGTCAAGTCATGTTAAGTCAAGTAGATCTCAAGTACAAGCAATAAATCCTGCAGCCTATCACAAAGTTCGTAGCGACGAATACCTCATGTAGACTCTTTATCATGATCATGTCACTTCCTATGGTCTATCGTAAAAATAAAATATGAATAAAATCATCGTCATGCCTAGTGTCAATACCTGATATCTATATAACGACATTAGCACCCTAATACAATTCGAACGCAAAGTATCGACTATTCCAACGTCCTAAATGTTAACAAACAAGAAATAAACCAACAATAAAGGGAGGGAACATGAACTGTGACATTGTCAAGGTACACTTGCCTGTAACTTCCAATTGCGGATATGACGGTCCGGCTCCGAGATCCTCGCTACGTCGGTCATATACTACCAGAATATATAATTACATCTATCAATAATATATCTATGTATTAACACATACTATTTATCGACTTACTATATACAGTCCCTACTAGACATAATTTACTAAACTAGCACTTACTATATATATGACCCTATCCATCATATAATATTTATTTCTAAAAAATATATTAAAATATTTATAATAAAATTTAGACTACATTATTTATAAGGAAACTAGTATAAAACTATCAATCAATTTAGTATCATTAAACTGTCAAACATCCTACTCATATAAAGAAACCACTACTACTCCTAACCAAATTGATTGATTGGTTGACCAAATCAACTCCACTTCAATCCAAACCAAGCCCTAAATTTCCATAAACCATAGGAGAACAAAACACTATAAATATCATCACTCCTAGGCCGGCTACCTCCTCTCCTGTAAGCCAAACCCGAGCCCCCTTTTTCTCTTGGCCGACGCCCACAAAGCCTTGTATGACACCCCTTTCAACCACATTCCCATCAATGTTCGTTCCATCCACCAATACTTTCGTGACTCCCTCGACTTCCTCTACCACCTAGCATCTCTTGGGAGCACCACGTTGCCTTCGGAGAGAGATCCAAACCTTCGAAGATACCGAAAATCCATCATTTTGGTTTGAATTCCAACGACATGTTAGTGACTTGTAAAATAGATAAAAATACTTTTTCTTATCTATTTTTTCTCAAAACAAGTTTAATGGATATCCTACTTGTCTTCTTTCATGTCCAATCTCTAGCTCACACCGTTCTACTCCGTTTGACCGTGGCGTCCGTTGCACTGAAACGTGTCTAGAATTGACCAATTTCGGTGTGGTGACTTTCCCGACAACTTTGAACACCGATTGATCTCCGACAAAACCTTGGTAAGATCTCTAACATCTATATCTACCATCAAGAATCATTGTTTATGAATTTTTGCATGAATTTCATGTTGATATGTCATTACTTTGATCCTATCAATTTTTGGACACCGACACACCAATCAAAACCCCTCTATTTGAGTCCAAAGTCGTAGGATTTAAATATGATATTAATATGATAAATTTAGATGAAAAATCATATTTAATCTTAATTATTCTGATTTATTCTAGAATATATATAATATATATATATATATATTTTCATGATTTTTTGCTTCTGAATTGAAATTCTATGTGGCATGTTGTGTTGATACTATTTGCTGTATTTTTTTTCTAAAAAGATATTTATATAATATATAGTCAGAATTCAATACCAATATTTTCTAGAATTTAAAGTACCTATTTATGGTATATAAATATTATTTTATTATATAATTTGTCATGAATAGTGGGATACTAGTATAAACTAGTTGACTATTTATGACTAGTTTGGTCTAAATAAGGTAAGTATAGATATGGTAAGTCTTGTGGTGATATTTATTTTAGTATAGATATGGTAAGTATAGACTATGGAGGTTGGAGATGGACCGATACTGCCGACATTTCAAACAAGATACCTTACGTTTCTTGTACTATTAAAATACTCGGATTGTTGCTCTACTAGTAGTAGATGTGTTAGTAGAGTGTGTCCAAGTATGACTTGGGTGTCATCAATGTGGTTATCGATGTTCATGTGCGTGTGTTTGACTTACGTATAGAGGAGACGTACCCAAATTGTGTGAAGTTGTTTGTAAATAACTTCTATGGCTTGTTACGTATTATACACGGCACAATGAGTGAGATTACATAGTGTTCGCACGGGCTTTCGCACTTGACTAATCGTCAGTGTGAGCGGTCCGTGTATCGATATGTATATTGATTAGATTGAGTCTAGTTAGTGACTTGCATAGAGATATGGATTGTTTGATTCATGGATGTGATTTGAGCAAGACATGGAAGGGGAAGACTAATAAGTGCAAGGGACATACAATACACATAAGCCTTAGTATGCCCTCTTATAGGCTATACTAGTGGATATATCCGGCAGTGGCCATAGACTAGTATCCGGTATGGTCGGAAGGTATGCTAGTATATATTTTTGCATCTGTTGACGCTAATTCTACTCCTTTGTTGGCCCATACAGCTATGGTCGAACCGATTTTGATAATTGACTTAAAACTCCGACTTGGATATGAAAAGAAAGAAGCTCGTAGCAGATTTCGTCATGACAAAAAAAAGACCTATTAATGACGCTTGATAAGACCTATTAGAGTACTCTGATATTCTTGGTGTTGGTCGTTCGACCAAATAAACCAAAGCGTTGCAGATCGTATCGGATACACTGGCTCCATGTCGGGACGTGTCCTATACGTGTTATGGCATGCTAGCACAGCAGATGATGATTGATCCTTATCTGAGACATCTTATATATCTTATTTCGTTTCTTGTCGTTAGTCGTAGTTTGTATGTTGGTACTGTTGGGTTGTTCATTTTGGGTATAGATACGCTCGTGTTTGTACGAGTCGATACTGGACACGGATGTGAGAATACCTTCGTGTAGATGATGTAGCCTCTCCACAGTTGCAGCAGCGACTCGGCGAGGCGCTGTGCGTGCCTGCGAGCCGAGTCCGAAGGCTCCCTTCGGATTCTGACACCAAATTGTGGGGTATAAATTCTAAACTCTTGATTGATTTCAGTTTTTGGATTTATTTTATTTGTCGATGATGTTGTTGGATCTCGATCCCTACATTAAAAGGGTTTCGATCGACTGATATGTGTTGGGTTTGATTTTGGCTTGACGATCCTACGATTGTCTTTGTTTGTGAAGCGGGAATGATCTTTAGATCATGTTCGGTTCTTTACTTGCTGTTGGATTATTTTCGGTTTTGGGTTACCTAGCTGCTGTTGGAATTATTTGTGATGCATGCATTGTTGGTTTGGGTTTCTTGTATAAATTGTTGCTTGGGGTCTCCTTCCTATACTTGTTGTGGGATGTTGGTTTAGGTTTTCCCTATTATACATGTTGGGTTGGGAAAGATTTCTTTGCTGTAGGAGATGTTTTGCTATTTGGATTAAAATTGTTGGTTGGGTATCTATTATGCATGATGGATTTAACTTGGTACTGTGGATGTTTTTGTTGGAAGCTTTTCGTTATAAATCACATGCGGGTATATATTAGTTGGGAGTATTTCTATTTCGGGAATGACATCTCCATTAGCATGCCTGCATCGTTGATTTTGGGACCACGTCCACTATGCCATGCCTAGATGTTTTACTTTATTTGTCGGTTTCAGTTTTTATTAGAGTACTCTGATACTCTCGGTTTTTTGATATAAATCACAGACTATAAAATTGACATACTCTAAAATATAGGGTTTTGCTTTCTTTTTCAGGGTTTTGCTATACGTACATGTGCTATGGACAGTCTTCATGTGACCAAGTTGAAGCATTATAAGTGTGCTTCTTCGCTACAGTATCTGTGAGATTTTTGATGTCGATAGTTTTGATGTAGCTAAAGTGTACTCTATATTGGATACTCTATATATTTTGAGAAGATGTATATAATAAAATGGAGAAATGTAGAATTGTAGCTAAAATACTCTATTTTGAGACAATGAAATGGAGAATAGTACTTTATATTACATTTCAATGCTTTGTTGTGAATATGGTTCAAAGTGGTTGTTTTCGAATTGAATTGAGCAGCGTTTGGAATGTATAGCATGCAGTATAGAGCGTTATAAATGTGATACAACGACCATATACAGCGATTTTTCATAACTATCCATAACGCTTTGCAAATAAAACGTAGCAGAAATTAAACCTATTAATGACGGTTTTGGATGAATTATCTAGTACGCTTTTAAAAATATTTATAACACCCGATTTCATAACGCTTGGACTGAGAAAAAAAGCGTCATGGTTTGCAATTAATGACACTTTTTAGCCGTCATTAAAAGGTATTTTTGTTGTAGTGTCAAAGCAGATTTTTCTAATTTATTCTGTATTTTTCTTTTGATTGAGTCTAGAAAATTGTGAGTTGGGATCAATGGCAACCTGAAAGACTTTCCTCACAAAATCCTTATTCCTGATCCAAAACAAAACATAATCCTTTGATTATCCAAAAACTCCACAAAAACCAAAAATGACCTAGAAATCCCTTAACCGAACTCGGGCCGAGTTCTGTCCGAACTCAGACCGAACTTCTGCTCAAACTGCTCCTGGTTAGCAGCAAATACCTATTCTTATGGATCTACAACTTTCAAATTTATGAACGTTAACCCTACCAAGTTCTGCCCGAACTCTGTCTAAAAAATTCCTATAAAAAGAGAAGATTTTGTCATTTCTAATCACTCATTCATTCTTCATCTTTTCTATCTATTCTAAAGCCTTTCTATCTACAAAAAGCTTTAAACTTTCTATTTCCAAGACAATTCATGTTCTTCTAAGTGCCGGTGATTTCTGATTATGAGTATTCGAGTTGTACAAGCTTAGAGTATAAAAGCTTTCTTCAAAAGGTGCTGAAGTTGATCGTGGGCTTCAGATAAAAACACGACGGTGTCGAAGTTGGCATGTTCTTCGGAGTAAAGCACGTAGTGTAACCTTTATTTCAAATAGTGGATTAATAGCGGGCAAGAGTTCTCACGACTGGACTAGTTCTCTCAGAGGAAAACCAGTATAAACCTTGGTGTCTGCGTATTGCTTTCTTGCCTCCACATACTTATTACTTTATTTCATTGCATTTAAGTTATATATATATATATATATATATATATATATATATATATATATATATATATATATATATATATATATATATATATATATATATATATATGCCTTTACCTGCTTAGTTTTTTGGAAATATTTTGTTGTTGCACTCTATTCACCCCCTCTAGAGGTGTCATCGATCCTACAATTGGTATCATAGCACGGTTTCTCTAGTTGGATTTAATCTCCTTGAGATATGGCATCATTATACACAAGCAATGGTGAAGGCCAATCTACAAATAGGCCACCCCTATTTGATGGCAAAAACTATACCTATTGGAAGACATGCATGAGATTTACCTCAAGTCTCTGGACTTCGATTTAAGGTCGATTGCCATCGATGGTTACAAGAACCACTACCTATTATAGTAGATGGTAATCTAGTTGAAAAACCTCATGACAAATATGCTGAAAATAAAAAGAAACAAGCAAGTCTTGATGCAAAAGCTATCAATGCTTTATTCTATGCAGCAGATAGAACTGAGTTTAATAGAGTATCAACATGTGTCACATCTCACGAGGTTTGGAAACTTCTTGAAGTAACTCACGAAGGTACTTCACAAATGAAAAGAGTCCAAAATCTCATGACTAATATAAGAGTATGAGTCCTTCAAAATGAAGCCTAATAAGACTATTACCAATATGTTTACTCGGTTTCTAAATATTGTTAACCCTTTATCTTCCTTGCAGAAGAATATAGCAATCATGAGAAGATTAGAAGGGTACTTCGCGGGCTGACAAAGAACTAGAATATTAAAGCGACGTCCATTATTGAAGAAAATGATCTCACTACGATGACTCTTGAAACTCTTATGGGAAAGCTCATGACACATGAGTTGGACCTTAAGGATTTCGAAGAGCCAGCACCAAAAGAGAAGGCTATAACATTCAAAGCTCACCATAAAACAGCCTCCGATGACGAGAGTAAATCTGATAGCTCAGACAACGAGCAAATGGTCCTCATGACAAGAAACTTCAGAAGATTCCTTAAGTATGAGAAGACAAACAGAAAGAAGAAAGATTCCAGAGACGATGAAGAACCAATCTGCTACAGCTATAAGATGACAGGACACATTAAGAAAGACTGTCCTGTTGTAAAACAGGAAAGCAAGGATGATCAGTCAAGCAAAAGAAGGACTTCCACAAGGAATTATGCAAACACTAGTATCTGGTGTAAAAGTGAGATTAGTGACTCTGAAGGTGAAGAAGTACCTCGTAACAGAGTAAATCTCTACTTTATGGCTACATATGCTAAGGTAATTTCGAATCCTCTCTATGAAGAATTTACCTTTGATGAACTGTCTGATGCCTTCACTGATCTATTGGAAGATCAGAGAAAAATGATGGATTTGTACAAAAGCGCTAAGAAAGAGCTGAATTTGTACAATATGAGTTTTCTAAACAATCACATATGCTAGAGGATATTAGAAACTCTTCTAGTAACACAGATGAGGATACTCCTTTAAAACTGAGTCTACATGACACTCTTGAAAAGCTTGAGAAAGCTAATCGAGAGAATGAAAAGCTCAACGATCTCTACGAGCTAGAGAAAAAGAAGTATAATTTTGCTACTCAAAGATTAGATGCACTCACGGCCAAGTATAATGAAGCCTGTGACATCTCTAAAAAGTTAGAGATTAAGCTGGACAAACAGGTTGTTAAACCTGTAGCTCAAGTGAACACAAGTTACAAGGTTAAACACAAACACAACATGACCAACACTACTAGAATACATACATGATCTTCGAACAACCCCTAGCACTGAAACTTCTGCTATATGTCATTATTGTGGTATAAAAGGACATGTATCACATCAGTGTAAGATTAGGAAGTTTGTAGATATGCATATATATGTTTAGGTTCCAAAAGCTAACAAATTAGGACCCTCAAGAAAGTTGGTACCAAAGGTTATATCTTCAACTTGTGTTGTATGTGGGCCTTCCTCCTCCCACTAGAAGCAAATGGATCCTCGATAGTGGTTGCTCCTGGCATGTATCACATTATTAAAAATGTATGTTTAGTAACAGAATTAAAACATAACCTGCTAAGTATTAGTCAATTGACTGATCATGGTTATAGGATTAATTTTGTTAAGAATAAATGTTTTGTCTATGAAAAAACTTCTGAAATAACTTCCTTTGAGGGAATAAGAAAGGACAATGTTGTAGAAGCGTAAATAAATTTCGAAGACCAAGTCAAGGAAGTTGAGATATTTACGCAAAGACAGTTCCAAATTAGACTTTACGCAAAGGTCAAACTGAGTCAAACTCAAAACTCTACGCAAGCCTTAAATTCAGACTTTACGCGAAGACAGTTTCACTCTCTACGCGAAGAATGAGCTGTCCATGCTGCATTAAATGCACGAAGATACTATTCTGACAGATTGATTTTCTGACAAAATAATTGCACAGAAGCCAAGGAGTTTGTTGTTCAGCGTGCCAATGAGCTGCTTTACGCTTGAGAAATAGCTTCTTCTTTACGCATAAAGAGTTATTTGAGCTTTTTTACGCTCAAGGCTATCTCAGCTACTCTTTTTGTGCGTAGAGTTTATTTGAGCCTTTACGGTCAAGGCTATTTTTAGCCACATTATGCAGGAAGCTTACTTTGAGCTATTTTACACTCAGACATGCTTAAATAACATATTTTACGCACAGTTTGTCCTGATTGTGTGGGAATGTGGTTTTCTGACGTGGCCTTCATGCCACACTTCTCGAAGAACGTGTGTACGTGTTTTTTTTATTTTATTGGATTATAGGACATGTGTCAACATACGTAGAGGCCAATTTATGTACGTGGGTGACAACTATCCTAACAGCCTGCGTAGAGACCCAATATTGGTGCTTTTTACGCACAGAAGATAGGCCTATATAAAGACCTTTTTTTAAGAAGGTAGAAGATTTTGGAGACCAGATACTTTCAGAACAAAGTGATTTTCCAGAGTATTTTTATTCAAATTTTCTTCAAGAACAGAGTGAAGCAAAGCAGGAAAGCATTCGACTGTGCCATCAGTGCTAATTGTGTCGATACCTTTCTGGTGACTTAGTTCTTCCAGTTGTTCATCTCCAAGCAGTTTTATTCATCATCATCGTGTGGTCCAAGGAATAAAGTAATCGCTCTCAGATCAGACTTACATAGCATACTCCCCAGAATTTACTTGTACTTTTGTACATTTTCTCTCATTTTCTTTCAAAAGCCTTAGGGTATTTTGTTAAGTGAAACAAAATGGCGACTCTACTGGGGAGGACTTTCTCCTCTGACGAAAAAATAATTGCTCAATATTATGATGTGTCGATTGGATTGACGAAGAAGTCTCTGGTCGTTCATGTCACGACCCGCACCCGCTTTTCGGATACGAGACGTGTCCAAGCCAGCCTACGCCGCAGAGTCGGCGGTAGAATGCTGTTAAGCCCGCAAGAAATAAATGCTCAAAATCACAAAATATAATATTTGCTGCTCATTCATATTTCTAAATTTATTACAACATTTATAAGATTTATATTTAAAGAAAATACAAAGTTCTCACAATTAATGAAAATAACAACTAGTTCCACTATCTAGGTCGGCCTCAGCATACCTATGTCTTTCCAGTGCTAAAAGTGATCGCGACTAAACCTAAAAATATTATTTTCCAGTCAGGAATGGAATAAGTACACAAACCGACGATAATACGAAAACATAATAGAATTAACAAGATATGAAAATAACATATGAGAGATAAAAACTGGAAGATAACTGATGATATGGCACGATGGAGAAGTAAAGGAAAAATAAAAAGACATCTACCTATATGGTGTGAAATATCCGTTTCGACATGTGAACGGCTAGGGGGTAAATTCGACACCCTGTACGTGTCGTGTGCAGCTGCTATCATTCACGAAAGACACGGAGGATAGTTCTGGGTAGTCCACATGTCTACTAAGATATTTTCCCTCCCGACTACTCCGTGTGACGAGCGTGTCAACAAGCAGCAAGATATATGTATAGACATGAAATGAAAAGACTACTATGAATCGAAAGCAATCAGAAAGTGCACTTGTCTGAGGTCCTTAGCTGGAGAAACCAATAATACTGTACCACTCAATGAGCCACAATCAGTCAACACATGCAGAAGTCTCCAGATGCTGAAATAAATATTACCAGTATTCTCAGAATAGTCAACTTAGCTAGGATTGCCTGTTCCTAAGTCCAATTCTGGATGCAGGGGCAAAACGGTAATTTTAGGCAAAAACGATATCCGCCGTTGGACCCGCTTTGCACCGAAAAGTGTGCCAGAGTCAATGGTATCTAAAGTCATCAAACTATATGTCTACGAATCCAGTTTTTCGATACGAACCCAACCGTATGTCCAAAGTTGGATTTCGGCGGGCCATGCACAAAATTACCCGTTGATTCGGACCGTGGGGCCCGTAAAACGGCGGTCCGATCCCACTGTCTCAGAATTGGACCAAACTTGGCATACAGGACCAGAAAAATAATACGATCCTGTTGGCACAAGTTTCATCTTGATCTGACGAGCATGCACAAAGTAATTGGAAAACTTGTGCAGAGGCCGATACGGTGAATTTCGACGGATATGCATCAAATTCGTCGCGCACACGCGATCAATTTGAATTTCGTCAAAGCCCACATGACCATGAAGCCGTTATACACCTTTTGATGCTTTCAGTTCGCGACCACGTCGCCCGGATTGGCGGGACGCACGTCGTGTCGGGGATTTCATTGATTTTTGAAAACTGTTTTATCAGGTTTTTCTCGATTTTCAAGTCAATTTATCTTAGCATCTACTGATTATAAAATAATCTAAAAATAGGGTTTTAATGCTGGTTAGGTTGTCTAGAAGTCTGTTCAAACGGTTTTCCAAAATTTATGATATTTTGGTCGCGAATCGACCGCAAACATTGGGTGTTGGGGCAGTTCTACGTCCTGTTTCGAACAGGTTTTTCGTCGATTTCTCGTCGAATTCTCACAAGGTTTTAATCTAATTTAATTAAGACTAATTGATGAGGTTACGAGACTTATGGTTTGTGATCATACCAAAGAAGACGGTTTGAAAGACGACGAACGAGGAGGCAGGAATCTCGTCGGAAAGTTGATACGATGGCAGCTACTCGCTGCTGCATCCTCACCGTGCGCGCGCACCTCCGGTGGCTTTGGCCGGCGTACGGCGGTCCAGGGTGGCCGCGTAGGTGGTCTTGGATGGCGTCGGGTCGGGAAGGTGCTGTGGTATTAGGGTTTGGTCGATTTCGATCGAGGGTGGAGGCGTGCTTTCGTGTTTATATTATATACTGAAACATGAATAACAGGGCTCGGGCCTGTTGTTGTTGTGGGGACTCCATTCCCAGCTCGGGCTGGGTTGAAGAACTTGGGCGCTGTTTGGGTGCAGCTCGGGTGGGCTCGGCCTGGGCTTTGGGGAAGTTGGTCCCGGGCCAGTTTAGCTTGCGGCTGGGTTCTTATGTTCCTTTTTCCATTTCTATTAGCTACTTAGTATATATATATATATATATATATATATATATATATATATATATATTATATATACAACTACACATTTATACATATATATTTTATAATATATATATATATATATATATATATATATATATATATATATATATATATATATATATATATATATATATATATAGGGATGATGCAGGCGACCGGTTCGGGAGCCCTCCCTGTCCCTCTTCTTGCTACTCCGGCCACCCCCGCCGGGTTCTGGTGGATCGGCTGGCCCGTTGGCCTCCCAGGCCCGGCCACGCCGGTCTGCGTCTTCTCCCCCGTCGGAGGAAGCGCCTGCCCCTCCTCCCCCGGTTGGCCGTGCAGCGCTTGGCCCAACCCCGCGTGGGGTCATCCGCCTCCGCTCGCCGGGTCCCAATCGAGTACCCCCGCTCCCTTCATTTCCCCTTTCCTCCCACCTCCCCGTCGGCGGCGCCGCCAGCGTCGCCAGCGGCGTTCCCGTTCCCAGCGGGTCTCTGCGTCGGCCGCCCCTTCTCCCGCGGCTCCACTGGCCGCGTCCCCCCGCCCGACCCCTCCTCACCCCCCGGCGCCTCCTCCTCCAGCCGCTCCCCTCTCGTGGCCGCCCCTCCATCGCCGCGTCGGCCCTCCCGGCAGCGGCGCATCCTCTGGAGTGGCCGGCGCCCCTCCCCTCTGCGACGCCTCCTCCACCTAAGCCGGCGCCCCTCCCTTTCCTTGCCCTTCGGTGGCCATCTTCCTCGCCCCCTCCGGCGTTCGACGGCGCTGGCCCGGCTTACGCCCCCTCCCCCTCCTCCTCCTCGGTGTTTCCTCCTGCGACGGCGGCCCCTTTCTCGTGGGCTATGGCGGTCGCACCGCGGACCACCCTCGCTCCGGCCTCCTCCCCGTCGAGCACCCCCCCATTCCTGGCGCCCCCCTCCCCCCTGTCGTCGGTGGAGTCCTCCCAACTGACGGCGTCACCGTCTCCGGCACCCGCCCCCCGTTATGCTCTCAGGAGCTCTGGGGGGCCCATCCGTTAGTCCGGCCGGTCCAGGCCCCGGAGGTCGAGCTCGTGCTCCCTCCGCCCGGCGGCGTCGCCTCCATCAGGCGCTCCCCCGCCCCATCTCCCCCCGTGGTTCGTCGTCTCCCCTGTGGCGGCGACGCTCGGTGAGTCGATCCCCTTCTCCGGCGATTCCTTCGCCCCTCGCCGGTTCTTCGACGGTGAGGTCGAGCCCCCGCTCCCCCACCATCGGCGCAGCCCCCCCAGGTCGAGCCCCCGCTCCCCCACCGTCGGCGCAGCCCCATCTCACTCCCCCCGCTCCGTGCGCCGCGCCGGCTCCTCCTGGGCGGCCTCCTCCTCCGACCTCCTCTTCGGCTGGTCCCCCGCCGGCCTCCTCCTCCGGCCCCCGTCTCTCCCCTTCGGGCTGGCTCCTCCGCCGGAGCATAGCCCCCTTGGCTTCCCCCCCCGTCCCTCTCGGACCCCCCCTTCCGAGGCCTCGAGCCGTGCGCCCTTATCGGGCCGCGCACCGTTGTTTCGGGCATGGCGTGCCTCGGGCTGCGTGCCGAGTTCTGACCCCTCCCATTCTCGGGCAGTGGCCCGGTTTGACCTGTTTTCAAATTTTGAATTGTGGGTTGGTTTTTTTTTGTTCGGTTCTCTACTGAACCATAAAAAAAAAAACACAAATTGCTTTGCCTTTTCTTCTAGACCTGTGTTTAGGGTTATCTCCCACTTTTTGTAGGAATTGGGCTATCTCCCGTTCCAACCCGTTTTAAATTTTCAATGAAGGCTCTAGCCACGTTTTATTATATATATATATATATATATATATATATATATATATATATATATATATATATATATATAGATTAAATAAGCCTGTATATATATTCATAATTTATTCATAATTTATTAAGGTGTATACATATATACATGGATATATAAATGTGTAGTATATATATATATATATATATATATATATATATATATATATATATATATATATATATATATATATATATAAATGACTATAGAAATATTCATATATACATCTACAATGGATATATACAATACTCATATAATATATTATTGGACCATTAAATATATATAGGTACCCATTTGTATATATATTTACCACAAAATTATATATTAACATATTTTCTAACTTATAGTAATATTGCAATCATACGATATTTTCCATGCAAATTACTTATGTGCAAATATTAATCCCGTGCTTGTAAATCCTATTTGTCCGCAGAAAATATATTTATTCTAATAACGAATATGAAATTATTAAACGCATAGTGAATAACATATACAATATAATAATTCTTTATAACAAAATAATACTTGTTTGAACGATTAAAATAGATTACGAAGTATATATCTACATGGACATCATTGCACACACTATATCACTGCATGGGCTTGTGCTTATCTTGGGTTCAGTCCGGACTAGTTGTTACAACCGGTTCTTCTACAAATCAATAAATCTTAATAATATAACTAATAAATAAATAATTAAAACAGTCTATAGGGGTTAAGTCGCAACTTGGCCTGGTTTTCCTAGTTCGGATACCACTATGGCTCAGCCTTCCCCGGTAGGGCTACTATGCTAGTCCAGGCATGCCACTGCACTTTTCGTGCCACGATTTCTAATCACCTTGTACTCTAATTCCTAACCATGACTAAAATCATCTACCGTAATAATTAACTAAATAATTATTTATAAAATCTACACGTCACCATTTAAATCAAATAAATAAATAAATAAAATTTTCAAAATTCTGGGAAGGGAAGCTACAGTTCAATTCGACCAGACTGCTTATGAAGAAATGCTCCGAAATGGGGGTAGTTCTCGCGGCTACAACGGGCAAAAATCACGAAAGGTGCACAAAGTTTGGATTCCTAAGTCCAAAGCACCCTCTGATCTCTCTATTGTCTCTGCAGACAAGGGAATTCTTCCCACTCCTGTTGTTAGGGCTTCCGTCTGTGATGAGGCAGTTCCTGCTTCAGTGTTGCGCTCTGTGCGTAAAATTCAGTCTCCCGTCTGTGATGTGGTAGACAATCATGTCTTGCGCTATACGCGTAAAGGCAAATCTCCCGTCTATGACGTGGCAGATGTTCCTATTTTGCGCTATACACGTAAAGGCAAATCTCCTGTCGGTGACATGGTAGATAAAGTTCACAATGGTGCTTTTGCATCTAAAGTGAACTTGCCTACACGCGTACAGCGTAAAAACAAGTCTCCTATGGCTGACAATTCCTTTGATCTATCCAAGGAGACAAGAAATTTTGGCAAAACTGCTGTTTTATGCCAACAATCTTCTAATGCTGCTTTATGCAAAGTGCCAAATCTTAGGATTACACGCATGGCCGATGGTGTTCCCTGTGCACAAAAATTAACTCAGGATTTACGCACACAACTCCAGGCGCGTAAAAATGCACGGCTTTGTTCTGCCAATGAAGCTAGTAACCTTCTTTTTATACAAGGGACTAAATGTTTCTCTATCCTAAATGTAAGAAAGAAAATGTTACTTTCCAACTCTTCTGATTTATGCGAGTTACTTGTGCAAAAGCGTAAAAATAGAAAATCTCCTATGACACTCCCTCAAGCAAATTATCATTGTGAATGTCACCAAATTGTGATCAAATGTTGCTGTTCTACTACTAAACGGTCAGTTTTTGACCGATTAAGCTATAACGTACCTCAACAACAAATTGATGACCAAGAACATGAGTTGTCCTATGCATCGGTCAATATGTCATCTCATATTAATAAAGGATGACGTCCAAGATGCAATTCGTCCCGGACTCCAAGTCAACAACGGTTCAACCGAATCCTTGACTCTTTTGAAGGAGTATATCAACATACTCGGTCAAGAAGACAATGATCTTTAAATATGCATTCTTCAGATTCAGAGGCTGGGGGTACCCAGTATTTGGAGTCAGAAACTGATAGTGTTGATTCATATCCTTACAACAATCCCTCTGTATGTTCAAGAGAAGTTGAATCTTATGTTATCGGAGAAGAATGTGAGACGTCTACTTCTCATATAGAACATCATCTTTCTGCGGTGGCACAATCGCTAAATGATATGCTTGTAATAATGCAAAATATGCATCAGATAATAACGACTCAGCAAACAGTCCAACCGGCAGTGATAACACCAGTACAGGTAGCTGCACAAACTCAAGATAGTCAAGGGGTTGACATACCTTTGAATAATCTGAGTCAAGAGCCTGTTATCAATCAAAACTTCGTATCTCCCGACCCTCTCATTTCAGAAGATGTATCACCTCCAGTAGGGGTTACGGTATATCCAACCACTATTCAATCAAATATACACCCTCAAACTAGTGAAGCTATTCAAGCAGTTCGGGAGTTAAAAGCACAATTTGAAGTTCTTAAGCACAAAGATCAGCTCCAGAAGTTGGGAATTAAGCAACCTTATCCTCCCCACTGGAATGATGTACCCTTTTCTCCCAAATTCAAGCCACAATCTATGGTACTATTTGATGTAAAGGCTTCTCCAAGCCAATATATCAATTATTTTGATATTATGACTGTGCATCTACAGAAGAATGATGCTCTTCTCACCCGAGTTTTTATTGGGTATTTGACAGGTACAACATACGATTGGTATCGTAGTTTACCCGATAACTGCATATCATCTTTTGATGAGTTCAAAGCGATGTTTCTCTCTCGTTTCTACGAAGGAGGGATGGATATGATTATGTCCGCCTAAATAGAGATTAAACAAAAAGAGAAAGAGGATACTCGGACGTTTATTGAACGTTTTCGACAAGCTACTTTAAAAATGCCTCCTGGTATGCCAGATTCAGCATTAATTGATACATGCAAAATGAATCTGCGACCAACCAATGCTGTTTTTATAGGCTCTCAATTCACAGATTGGGTCTCATTTATTATAGCGGCTGTTTCAACTGAGACCAATGGTAGATTGGCTTGTGAGCATGGGATGATCTTCGCCTCGGAAGATAAAGGAAAGAAAGCTTCTTCAGGTAACAATCCTGGTAATCGCAATGGGAAAGGAAAGGAAACCCTGGTGGTGAACCTTTTGAAATCCAAAACTACATCAGATAATTCAGAGTTTTCTAAGCCGAAAGAAGAGTACTCTTTCGATGACAGTGACATTCCTGGAATATTCCAATATCTTGTGAAGAGTGTAAACTCCAGATTCTAGATCCAAAACGACCTAATGAGGTGGATTTGACTGATAATCCTAAGTATTGTATCTACCATAGATACATAAATCATCCGACTAAGGCTTGCTATGTCTAGAAGAAGAAGATTCAAGAGTTGATAAATGCTAAAGCTATCGCTCTAACTAATGATGAGCATACAGTCACGACTAATATGATTTCTCTTCAATTTGGAGGTTTTCCTCCACAGCATGTTCCTGATGGGATTGTCCCGATTTCGAAGGCGACAATGAAGATTGTGAATCTTCCACCAGCCAGAGATCAAAGTAAAGGACTATTGCCTCTCACATTGAAAAATGGTGAAATAATATGGGTACATCCTGACTTAGTACCTGAAATAGAGTATAAAAGTAAAATTTCAAAAATCCAAAAAAGGTCAAAAAGTCAAAACCTGCAATATGATTTCTCATGTTGCTACCTCAGACTATGATGATTCTGATCATCTGTGGGATGACATCCTTTTGGAAGATAGGCTAAGGGGTCTGAACATATGCCCTCCAAATTTGGCTTCCCTACCAAATTAAAGCTTACTCATCAGGTTAGCTATGAACAGTGTTCCTCTGTATAGGGCATAACAAGTTTTTGCTGCCTATGAGAAAGCTTCGGTTGGGATTTTACCTTCTGCACCGAAAGTTTCCACCCTTGCGACTACAGGGGTCCCCGTTCCTTCTTCATCTGTTGGAACGTCTGTTGAAAGTCCACTACCCATTCGCATGTACAGTCAACAATCGATCCATCTCATAAAAAAGATGGGCTATGACTTTCAAAAAGCCGAAGGCTTGAACAATGGTAAAGGTATGCGAGTTCCTTTACAAATTCAAGGTCAGAAATCCTCCGTCAGATTGGGATTTGAGGTCCCTCATAAAAATCCCCATAAGACAAAGACTAAGGGAAAAAAGCCTAAATCCTGTAATATGGTACTTCATTCTCCTGAGTCTGAAGAAGAGGCTTTTGCTGGCACAAGATCTGGGAAAGACTACCACAAAGATTATTAAGGAACTTCCAAAGAAGCGGATGACGTCGCTGAAACACTACCGACTCAGTCATCTTCTATTCCTGCTGAGGCAAGACCTTCTATACCACCAATGGTTGAAAAAAAGAAAATAGAAGGCAGTACGTTTTGATGTCCTGCTGAAATCTGGTTCAAATCAAGGGTTGATGAAACCCTATAAGTTTGACATTCTAGCCCAATTTGCCAATACTCCGGCTAGACTTTCCATCTTTGAGTAACTCCATCTCTCTAAAGAAAGTCAAGAAACTTTGAGTGAAGCTTTTCTACAGGCAGATTCATGCCTAGCCCAACTCAAAAGTCCTGACAATATACCGGTGTCATGTCCCCAATGTCATAGTGTGATGGAATCAATTCCTAATATTACTTTCACACAAGAGGATATGCTGTTGAAGCATAATCGGCATGACAGGCCTCTGTGTTACACAGGGTATACTGACTCAACCGAGATTGACATGATTTATATTGATCCTGGGTCTTCCATTAGCATTATTTTTTAGTATGCTACGACCATTGAGGATTCCTACTAGTGAGTTGATTTACACTAGTACGACAATTGTTGGTTTCAATTCTGGAAGAAGTAAACCATTAGAGAAAATTCGTCTGAAGATTCAAATAGGTGATCTTCGAACCAAGGCAACTTTCTATGTTATTAATTCAGATGTATCTTATAATATCCTACTTGGAAGACCATGGATACATGAACATAACATTGTTCCTTCGACTCTCCACCAATGCTTCAAGTATGTAGATTCTCAGGGATCGTGAAGACCGAATTTACAGATCTCAATCATTTTAAAGGTGTTGAAGCCTATTTTTCTGATTTAATACTCTATACACAGGAGCATGTGAAGGAAATATCTGATATGGCTGAAGATCGATCGCCTTCAGAAGACCAATCGATTTCAGAAGACCAATCGCCTTCAGAAGATCAACCTTTGATTAAGAGTCGGATTCAACCCTAACCTGTCAATGGTGAACCTTTGGTGATTAAAGTCAAAGGAAGAACTCAAGCTACGTCTGATGAATCTGTAAGAATTTCGGTCAAAAGTCGAGTTCAAGCCAACACTAGTGATCAGCCTCTCATGATCAAGGTTAAAGGACGTATTACTCATCCAACTGATTCAGAACCACTAGTTATCAACCTCGAAAAATCTATGCCTAAGATGGATGATGGTCCGTTAATGATTAATCCCAGGCATAGTAGCCAGTCTGTCAATGATGTAAATATTGATCAATTTGTATTTTCTCATTTTAATAAAGATTTCCTTTTGGAGTATATGGCTGTCAAATATATTGAAAGAATAACTTTATCTATTGATAATCAAAGTCATCAATATAAAACAGACATAAATACGAAGGAAACTTTATATATTAATCATAAAAAGAATTTTTTTCCTCCTCATGTCGATGTTGGGCCCTATACTCAAATGTTCCTAACATCTACTCCTTATTTTCTACCTGTTGCCTCATCATCACAAGCTTGTGTGGTTTATAGACGTCACGAAGAATCTTATTTTGTGATCCCATCTACTAAGAAAAACAAGCGTCAAATTGTGTTTAGTTTGGCTATAAATATTCCTATTATACAGACAGATAATCTCGAAGAGAAAGATAAAGGAAAAATCAGAATTGACATATATAGTCAACAATCCCGTAAGATTATTCAAAATATGGGATATGATTTGAAAACCATGTCAGAACTCAATCAAGGCAAAGGTAGACGATTACCATTATGTGGTGATCCGTTTTATCAATAAACCCGTCATGGTTTGGGATACGATACATCCCACATGTTTAAGGAAGATATGAAAGAAGAATTTTCTTCCAGTTCTTTATAATCCTCAGATTCTGAAGAAGTCCAGTATGTTGAATCTGAGCGCGTCTTCTCAGTCAATATGGTTCAAACCGATGATGAGTCTGAACCATTTGAAAATGACCTTTGGACACAACAAATAGATACTCAGTGGGAACTTCGGTTTGAGCAGCGACAGCCACCCACAGAAGATGAAATCATCCAGATTGATGTTGGAGACGAAACTACATCAAAGCCAATATTCATCAGTAAAAACCTTTCTGACGATGAAAAAGAAAAGTTGATAAAAATGATAAAAGAATATATTGATATATTTGTATATAGCTATGAGAATATGCCAGGTCTGGATCCTAAAGTAGCTACCTATAAACTAAATATTCTTCCTAATGCTAAACCTGTAAAACAACAGCAGCGGCATTTTTGACCGGACATGATGGATGCAATTGAAGCAGAAGTTAAAAAGTTGATCACATGTGGCTTTGTCCGTGAAGAACAATACCCAGATTGGGTTGCTAATATTGTTCCTGTCATAAAAAAGAATGAAAAAGTTCGAGTTTGCATCGATTTTTGAGATCTTAACTCGACTTGTCCAAAAGACAAATTTCTACTTCCGATCACTGATGTCATGATAGATAACACATGTGGTTTTGAACGTATGTCTTTCATGGACGAATTTTCAGGATACAACCAAATTAAGATACATCCAGGAGATGAAAAGTATACTGCTTTCCGTACACCCCTTGGAGTTTATTGCTACACGGTTATGCCTTTTGGTCTAAAAAATGGCGGTACTACATATCAATGGGCCGTGAGCAACATCTTTCAAGAACATCTGCAAAAAATAGTTGAATGTTACGTAGATGATATCGCCGTCAAAAGTCGATCAAAAGATGATCACATTCAAGACATGAAGACATTATTCGAGTTGATGCATCGACATCAACTAAAAATGAACTCAACTAAGTCTTTCTTAGGAGTTTCCAGTGACAAATTTTTAGGATTTGTCATCACTTTTCAAGGTATCCATTTTGATCCTGATAAAGTCAAAGCAATTCTTGAAATGCATCCTCCATGCAATTTAAAAGCATTTCGTAGCTTTCAGGGTCACATTGCTTATATCAGGAGATTTATATCAAATCTTTCTGGAAGATGTCAACCTTTTTCTCATTTATTGAAGAAGGGTGTGCCATTTGTTTGGGATGAAGCATGTCAAAAAGCATTCAATGACATCAAGCAATACCTCACAAATCTACCTGTTTTAGTACCCCTAGTAGTGGGAAGACCATTTTTACTGTATGTTCGAGCATTGGATCATTCTCTTGGTGCTATTCTTGCACAAAAAAGTAATGAAGGTCATGAACAGGCAATTTATTATCTCAGTCGAATGATGGTTGGGGCTAAACACATGTATACTCCTGTGGAAAAAGAATGTCTAGTCTTGGTTTTTGCCATTCAAAAGACACGACACTATGTATTGGGACAGACTATTCATATCATCTCCAAAATAAATCCTATTCGAGTATTATTGAAGAAGCCGAGTATTCTTAACTCCCGGTTAGCTACCGAGGCAATGTTGCTTACTCCCTATGATATGGTCTATATACCTCAGAAATCAGTGAAAGGTCAAGCGTTAGCTGACTTTTTAGCAGCTCATCCTATACCTGAAACTTCTAAGCTATATAACGACATTCCAGATGAAGTCATAGATTGCAACATGACTTTGAGGGATGATATTTGGCAACTATACTTTGATGGAGCATCACGAGTTGGACCTAAAGGCAATATTGTCTCTGGAGTAGGCATTGTCTTGGTCTCTCCTGATAAAATGGTTATATACCGTGCTTATTCCCTCAATGAACCATGTTCTAATAATGTGGCAGAGTATAATGCTCTGCTGATTGGTCTTCAAGTAGCAAAACAATTGGACATTGAATTCTTGGAAGCCTATGGAGACTCTCAGATGATCGTCAATCAGGTCAGAGGGACATATGAAGTCAGAAATCCTGACCTCATTCCCTATCACCAAGTGGTAATCGAATTAGCTCTTTCATTTAAAGGGTTCTTTATTGGATTCGTACCGTATTCTCAAAATTTGGAAGTTGACGCTCTTGCTAGTTTAGCTGTAGACTTAGCAGTTCCAATCAGAAGACAAAATACCATCACTTTGTTGGATCGGGACCTATTCTGTGTCAAGAATAATTTGCACATCGAACAGAGTTATGCTACCGAATCAAATTTTCAGAAAAAAGATTGGAGAAGTCCATTTATTGATTATGTAGTGTATAGGATTTTACCTGAAGATCCAAAGGAAGCTGCATCAATCAAAAGGCGATTATTTCAATTTTATTATGATACTTCTATGCACATGTTGTATCGTCGTTCTTATGACGGGCTTTTACTGCGTTGTCTTTCAGAAAGCGAAGCTAAGCAAGCACTTCGTGAAGCTCATAATGGAGTTTGTGGTGCACATCAACCAGGTCCAAAGTTACAGGACCGTATTCGAAGAATGGGTTATTATTGGCCTTCTATGATAGCAGATGCTGTAGATTACGCCACATGGTGTAAAGCATGCCAGATTCATACTGATTTTATTCATCAACCTTCTAAATTTCTACATCCTACAGCAGCCTCTTGGCCTTTCGAAGCTGGGGGTATGCATATTATTGGTCCGATTAATTCCCCTGCTGTCAAAGGGCATCGGTTTATCCTTGCTATAATTGATTATTTTTCTAAGTGGGCAGAAGCAGTTCCTCTTGTTAAAGTAAAAATGTCTAATGTGATTAACTTTATCAAACATCATGTCATTTATCATTTCGGGATTCCCCGCAGGATAATCCATGATAACGGACCATAATTTGCCAGTCAGGCATTTTATCGATTTTGTGACAAGAATCGGATCCAGAACTTATCTTCTACAGCTTATAATCCAGCTACTATTGGTTTAGCCGAAGCTTTCAACAAACAGTTATCAAACTTCTCAAAAAGTTTGTCTCTTCTAATAAACGTGATTGGAACGAGAAACTTGAAGAATATTTATGGGCTTATCGAACAACAGTCCGAACTCTAATTAGTTTTACACCATTTTTATTGGTTTACGGATGTGAAGATATTCTTCCACTGGAGATCCAGATACCATCTCTTAGAATAGCCATTGCTAATGAGCTAACTACGAAGAATAATGACCGCTTAAGACTCCAGGAACTTAAAGATTTGGATGAGAAGCGTCTTCAAGCATAACAACCTATTGAGCTGTATCAAGCCCGCATATCTCGAGCTTTCAATCGCAAAGTTAAAGAAAGGGTATTTAAAGTAGGAGAGCTAGTTCTAGCTGTCCGAAGACCTATGGTCAGACTCATAAGAGTAAAGGCAAGTTTCAAGCTAAATGGAAAGGCCCTTATGTAGTCGAAACTGTATTCTCTAATGGTGCTTATAGGTTATCTAAACCTAATAGAGATTTGCTCATGATGCCAATCAACGGTAAATTCTTGAAGAAATATTACGTTTGAATTTCTTCTTCATTCCCTAGCTGCCAAGGTTTGGTTAAGCTGATTATTTATTCTCCCAAAAGATAATTTTGATTTTTTTAATATTTCCAGCTAATTTCAAAAAGAAAAAATATTTATTATCTATCATGTCCTCATTACCTCTGAATATATATTAATCTACTTCTTTTCATTATTATCTATCATGTCCCCATTACCTCTGAATAGATATTAATCTACTTCTTTTTCATTATTATCTATCATGTCCCCATTACCTTTGAATAGATATTAATTTATTTCTTTTTATTATTATCTATCATGTCCATATTACCCCTGAATAGATATTAATCTATTCTTTTGAGTCGTTGCAATCTATCATGTTCATATTACCTCTGATAGTATTGTATACTCTAAAAAGAAAAAAGATTTATTATCTATCATGTCCACATTACCTCTGGATAGATATAATCTACTTTGTCGAGTTTTAAAGACTTATCATGTACATATTACCTCTGATAATTATTTTCTATCTCACAACTATTTGATAAATATTTCATTCATTGCATGGTTTGAAATATTACATCAGCAAAAGGAAGAAAATGACAAGATATAAAATTCTTTATTGATTACAAAAATTTCTAAGGTGGAGCAGAAAGATCTTCAATTATTTTCTACAACTCTGCCAGACGCTTTTCACGAGAGCCCAATACAGTTGTGTATGCTATGGATCTTCGAGCTTCCGCAGTACAGAGGTAAGAGAGTTCGACAAAAGCAACTATCATTTTATCCTTGGCTTCTTCGAGAGTCTTGATATTTGATTCAGAACCGAAGATCCGTTCTTCCAAAATAGAACCCTGCCTCAAATATTCATCTCGATTTACTGTCATCTGATTTTGCTCTTCCTTTAATCGAGCTAGCTCAGCCTCGACTTCACGAATTCTATTATTTTGTTGATGGATTTTGATATTCATAGAGTCATAGACTTGTTGATGCTACTCCAACAGGGGTTTATTTTCTCTCAAGAAGGTCCTTTCCACGGCAACCTTATTGTTATAATCTTGAAGAGATTCTTTGAAGATGGTTCTTCGAGTTGTATATTCATTAGTGAGAGCATCATAGTCAGATTGGACGAGGCTTTCTATAGTCCCAATTGACAACCTTAGATATTCTTTGATGGGTTGTTCAAGTCCTTGGACTATCTTCTGCAAAGCTGCTACCCTCTCAGTATCATTAAACATTGCGATGTTGTCTATGGTGGTAGCAATCGCACTTTTCAAACTTTCATAACTAAGGCCGTTCTTCAAAACTATTTTAATCAATGCTGCCAAAGTTTTGTAAAATGTTTCAGTATGAATCTCTACCAAAAGATTTATATCAGCATTTGAGCTTGGTGTATCAGCAATATCTGCCAATCTCTTCGCCTGAAAACCGGAGACAGATGCTGTCGTTGCTGTGGTAGCATGCTGAGTTAACGATATATCTGTTATCATTACCATAGCTAATTGATTCCCAGGGAGTTCTGGGATTACATCTTCAGCAACCTTTTCTGCTGCCTCCGGAGGTTGAGTTTCGGTGGTAGGGGATGGTATTACGGAGGTGCTGCCTCCTATGTTCGATTCAGACTCGAACACGACTGTCTCAGGAATTTGGTCTGGACTAGAAGCAGTAATTGATGTTGCCGCTATATCTACGACCTCAGCAATTGGTTCTTTAGCAGCAACTAATTCTCTGAGCACTGATGGCTCTTCTTCTGCAGTTGGCTCTTCGGCAAGAGAAGACAATTCTTGGTGTACCTCTCCTGCAGACTCTTTTTGTATCTCCGTAGATGGAGAACCTTCCTCAGAAAGAGAATCTTCTTTTGAAGAAGAACTTCCTTCTTCAGAATATATTTCCTCTTCATGAATAGGCTTTTGAAGAGGAGGAGCTATGGGCTTTGCCACAGTGATGATACCTACAAAGATTAAACAAAATAGTCAATATACAAAATCATAATACATATTTTTGTATAAATTTTGTGTAATTTATCTTTACCTGGAGTAGGTGTAGGACTTGATAAGAGTGCGTCATAATCTAAGTCCCAGTCATGATCATCTAATTCGAGAGCCGGTTCATCCGCGGGGATGGGTTCCGGATCACTAGCATGAGTTGTGGCGGTGTCTTCAACAGATTTCGCATTTTGTGGCAAAGTTAAGTGCAAAGAGGTGCTGAGTCGTCCGGGAGATAGGACTCCTGTAATTTCTGTTATTGCTGCCGGCTGGGTGCTGAAGGCCCTTCTCCAGGTTGAGCTGAAAAAGATATAATGTTTTGAGTCTCCTCGACAGGATTTTCGCTTTCTGGAGTAGTGACTCTCTGTTTGGAAGGCCCTTTTACAGTAACCTTCTTCTTCTTCTCCAGGAGAGTAACAGTTGTGTCCGATTTCCGCTTCCGGGTTGTAGAAATGGTAATTGCTCCTGCAGCCGTCTCCCCAACTCCCATTGGGATCGTTTCCAGATATTCATCTGGAACAACATAATCAGGTATATCCGAAGGCACCATAACTGGTTCTTCGGCGTCTCCTTCCGTTTTCTACCGGAGACATCCTTTCATGTTGTAGTCTTTTGTGAAGGAACGAATGGAGGCATAAAAATGCGCATACGAATAAAGCATTCGTAGCTCAGTTGTACTTGTGGCAGTTGACACATGGAATTTGCCGGTGCATCCAGCGCTACCGCCATGCCCTCGCTCCATCAACTAATTTTCCATAATTGTTGAATGTAGGTGAAGGACTACCAACGTGAAGCTGGTCATATCCAAATTGAAGAGCGAACCAATTAGGTAGGTACCGCTCAAAGATGCAGTTGTCTTCAATTTTATATATCAGATGTGAGGGTCTGATGCATATTAGCCAATTAAAGACTGGCGCAGGTATTTCAGTCCTCTCTCCACCTACGTCATCAAATTGCACACCAAAACAGTCGGCTGGAACTGGTGTTCGTGTGCAGAAAAAATTCTACCCATGGAAGAAGTTTAATGCTGCCCGTGTATCCGTCACTGAAGTCACCTTCCAGGTAGCTTTACTAAATTTCTAGAGGAATACCTCCGCATCATTTTCAGGGCCTGGTGGTAACAAACTGCAGTTGTGATGCAGAAGCCAGCCCATCAAATAAGTATAGGGCATCTCCACCCTAGGAAAATAGCAATAGTAGGGAGCATTATTGATCAGTTCTTCACCAAAAGCTCGTAAACCCGCATTTATCCGGCACACTATTGCCGGTAGTAGGCTAAGTTTAGCCTTGAACACCAAACATACTGCTGGCCATAGTACGTTTCGGTGAATTCTGTCAACTGTACCGGTCCTTGGTACGACCCACCTTCGCAACCACAAGGAAAGGAAGCTAGCCAGCAAGGCTTCCTTTGAGAGCTTTCGACTGCCATGTTTCAAAATGCTCAATGTTTCAGTTCCCGTAGGAAATTCTCCAGCTTTGGTGGTCAAATACTTGTTCGGGGACTTATATGTGATCATTAAAGTATTTATCAAATCGGCAGGAATTATTGAACAAGGGTTGATGGTTTGAGCCTTGTTGTCTTAGAATCTCTCCTTATCTTCCTTGGATATTCTATTCTTATGGTAGAATAGATATGTTGTCCATTTATTGATGTATGCCAAATGTGATCCACTTTCATACATGGTGGTGTAGATTAAATAATGACACATCAGCTCTTGGTATACCTCGACTAGACGAGGATTTTTCTTACTAATTTCTGCTAGTTCCCGGTTGGAGGGAACGTACTCCTCATATGGAACTTCTTCCATGGGTAGCTTGGAGATAAATTGCATCTCATGGAGTGCAAAACCCATTTCGCCTACTGGGGTTACAAAAGTTCCTGTCGAACTGATATATAACTCTATCAGAGCCAATAACAGGTTATTGTTTATGGGTATGCCTTGACTTGTGGAGGCTACCGCTTCTAACAAACCAATGGCTTGTAGTTCTGATTCAAAGTTCTTCATAACCCAAGAGCTAAGTTGAACCCATTTTTTATTATGAGGAGTCATCCATCCTGGAAGCCTAGGATTAACTTGGGGATATAATACTGAAGCATTCATAAATCTGTTAACGAACATTGGTATCTGCACCGACTGGATCAGAAATGAGCCCTCACTTGGTGTAAATCCAGGTAGTAAACCTGAGAAAGGAGTGACACTACCACTGGGAGTACTCGTATGATAGCCCATTTGATTTTCGTCCCTCTTGAATATGATTTTCTACGGTCTTCCATGACTGTTGGGAGTCAGATTCCAGATCATTCGTCTTGGATGAGTAGCATGAACAAAAGAAGAAAGGGGATAATCTCTTGGCATTATTGGGAGATACATCACCCTTTCCCCAAATATGAACACCCAGGACTCCTTCTTAGGGTTTGTCTGTGATTTGAAATCAATTACGTCCCCAAACATGAATGCGGGCTTCAAGTAATGCTGGCCATCCAGTGATGTCAATAATTCTCCATTCATTAGAGATACAACATTCTATCTCCTTGAGCAGCTATCAACTGATGTCTTTCCTGGGGATACTGCTTGTCAGTTTGAGGAAACTCAACCCAGAATACCAGCTGGTGAACCAAACACTTCTGAAAGAGGATGGGCCCCCAACTCCACTGCAAAAGAAGTTCAAAAAGAAAAATTAAGTTAGTAAAACTCTAAAGTATGAATTCTACGCAAACTCAAGCTCTACGCAAATGACTATACATGAGTTTTACGCATAAAAGGTTCTCTGTTTTTAAATAGAATTTATTTTATGCATTTCTTTAAAAATATTTTACGCAGTCCAAGAATGAAATTTTTACGCGTACTTTTTTCTATTTAAAAGAATAAAGTTTTACGTGTGAAAAATACATAGTCTTTTGACTTGCGTATTTTCAATTTTACGTTCGCACGTATAACGTGAGCGTATTTTTTGGGTTTTACGCTTCTGTTCAAAAGAGAAACGTTTTACATGTGAGAAAAACATATAGTCTTTTGACTTGCATATTTTCAGTTTTACGCTCGCACGTATAACGTGGGCGTATTTTCAAGTTCTACGCTCGCACGTATAACGTGGGCATATTTTCAAGTTCTACGCTGGCACGTATAACGTAAGCGTATTTTTGATTTCAAAATCCATGATGGTATGTATAACGTGAGCGTGTTTATTTTCATTTATTTTACGCTGGCACGTATAAACGTGGGCGTATAAGTTAGGGTTGGTCTTGGGTCATCTTCTCCCACAAAATTGATAGGGTTTCTACCTATCATGGCCGGAGCCACGTTTGGGTTGATCTTTGGATTTCTTCGATAATTTTCTCTAGTGATGCTGCAGCGGCGTGAACGTCCTCCGATGATCTAGTCGTCGATGAAGTGGCAAGCTTTTTGCCCTTGGCTGAGGCGGCGGCCTTGCTCTTGGGTGCCATTTGCTCGAAAGGATTTTTTAGGATAAATGAAGGAGAGAATAAGAAATAAAAGATGAGTAAAGTTCTCTCTCTTCAACAGAAGTCCTATTTATAGAAAACTTAAGGTTGATTCAAATTCTTGAAGTGACTGTTGGGTATCTCTAACTTTACGCGGATGATTGTTGGGTATCCCTAAATTTACGCTGATGACTGTTGGATATCCCAAACTTTACGCTTCTGTTCAAAGTATTTCAAATATTAGAAAATTTGAAAACTTTGAAGGGGGTCTTGTAGAAGCGTAAATAAATTTTGAAGACCAAGTCAAGGAAGTTGAGATATTTACGCAAAGACAGTTCCAAATTAGACTTTACGTAAAGGTCAAACTGAGTCAAACTCAAAACTCTACGCAAGCCTTAAATTCAGACTTTACGCGAAGACAGTTTCACTCTTTACGCGAAGAATGAGCTGTCCATGCTGCATTAAATGCACGAAGATACTGTTCTGACATATTGATTTTCTGACAAAATAATTGCACAGATGCCAAGGAGTTTGTTGTTTAGCGTGCCAATAAGCTGCTTTACGCTTGAGGAATAGCTTCTTCTTTATGCATAAAGAGTTATTTGAGCTTTTTTACGCTCAAGGCTATCTCAGCTACTCTTTTTGCGCGTAGAGTTGATTGGAGCCTTTACGCTCAAGGCTATTTTTAGCCGCTTTACGCAGGAAGCTTACTTTGAGCTATTTTACGCTCAGACATGCTTAAACAACATATTTTACGCACAGTCTATCCTGATTGTGTGGGAATGTGGTTTTCTGACGTGGCCTTCATGCCACACTTCTCGAAGAAAGATTGTACGTGTTCTCCTTATTTTATTGGATTATGGGACATATGTCAATATGCGTAGATGCCAATTTCTGTACGTGGGTGACAGTTATCCTAACAGCCTGCGTAGAGACCCAATATTAGTGCTTTTTACGCACAGAAGACAGGCATATATAAAGACCTTTTTTAAAGAAGGTAGAAGATTTTGGAGACCAGATACTTTCAGAGCAAAGTGATTTTCCAGAGTATTTCTATTCAACTTTTCTTCAAGAACAGAGTGAAGCAAAGCAGGAAAGCATTCGACTGTGCCATCAGTGCCAATTGTGTCGATACCTTTCTGGTGACTTAGTTCTTCCAGTTGTTCATCTCCAAGCAGTTTTTTTCATCATCATCGTGTGGTCCAAGGAATAAAGTGATCGCTCTTAGATCAGACTTCCATAGCAATACTCTCCAAAATTTACTTGTACTTTTGTACATTTTCTTTCGTTTTCTTTTAAAATCCTTAGGGCATTTTGTTAAGTAAAACAAATATATATGTATTATATCTGTCAGAAAGTACTAACAGTACAGGAAAGTGTCTGTTCACAACTCAAGATGAAAGCTAGGTATGGCATATGCGTCTTGGACATGCAAATATAGACACTATTGCAAGAATGTCCACAAAGAAACTGGTAAGAGGTTTACCGATATTACTTTCAAGAAAGATATCGTCTGTGCCGAATGTGAAAAGAACAAGCATCTAGATTATCTTTCAAATCAGTAAACGCTGTAAGTACCTCTAGACCACTGCAATTATTCTATATTGACTTGTTTGGTCCAAGTAGAGTCGCTAGTCTTGGCGGTAAGCTTTATGCTTTCGTAATAGTTGATGACTATTCACGATATACTTGGATTTACTTTCTTGCAAATAAAAATAACTTTTCTGAATTTGTATCTTTTTGTAAAAAAAAAGGTACAAAATGAGAAAGGATTCATGATTACTCGAATACGAAGTGATCATGGAGGAGAATTTGATAACCATGACTTTAAAACCTTCTGTGACTCAAATGGTTTATCACATACATTCTCTTGCCCCAGAACTCCTCAACAAAATGGCGTTGTAGAGAGGAAGAATAGAACTCTTGGCCATATAGCCAGAGTTATGCTGAACCAGCATATCTTCCAAAGTATTTTTGGGCAGAAGCTGTTTATACAACATGCCATGTTTTGAATAGAGTTCCTATTCGACCAATATCCAAGAAAACTTCGTATGAATTATGGTTCAATAGAACTCCTAACATCAGCTATTTCAAGGTATTTGGTTGCAGATGTTTTATTTTAAACACTAAAGACAACTTGGGAAAAATTGATAAAAAGCTAATAAAGGCATATTTTTGGGGTATGCTGCAAAGAGCAAAGGATACATGGTATTCAACAAAAGATCACTGATCGTTGAAGAATCAATAAATGTTACATTCGATGAACTGAACAGTTAACGCAACAACGACAGTGACAATGAAGAAGAGACAATTCTCTCAGTCAAAACATCTGAAGATACACCATCCTCCTACCTTGAAAGTCTGTTAAAACGATTACGGTTTATACCAAATCATCCGGAAGAACTGGTAGTGGGTGACGTATCAAAAAGTGTAAGTACTCGCTCAAGCACAAGAGGTATAGTTGCTAATGTTATATTTATGTCCAAAATAGAACCTAAGAATATTTTAGAAGCTTTTAATGACGAAGTTTGGATTTCTACAATACAAAAGGAACTAAACCAATTCAAACGGAATCAAGTTTGGGAACTCATTCCCAGACCTAATGATCATCCAATCATTGGTACCAAGTGGGTGTTCCGAAATAAGTTAGATAAGAATGGTTCAGTCACACGCAACAAAGCACGTCTGGTAGCTCAAGGCTATAATCAAGAAGGGGACATTGACTACGATGAGAAATATGCTCCAGTTGCTAGACTAGAATCCATTCGTATGCTTTGTGCATTTGTAAGTTCTCATAGTTTAAATCTTTTTCAAATAGATGTCAAAAGTACTTTTCTAAATGGTTTTATAAAAGAAGAAGTTTTTGTAAAACAACCTTCCGGCTTTGAAGATTTTAAAAATCCTGCACATATTCAAGCTTCGTAAGGCTCTCTACGGTCACAAACAAGATGGAAGAACTAACATTCTTCCTTGGACTACAAATCAAGCAAAGTTCACAAGGGATATTCATCAATCAAGTAAAGTATACAAAAGACCTGTAGAAGAAGTTCGACATGGATAATGTTAAACCAATTGGAACTCCTATGGCAACGTCTACAAAGCTTGACATAGATGAAAGTGATACACCAACTGAAGTGCATAAGTACAGAGGTATAATTGGTAGTTTATTATACCTAACTGCTAGTCGACCAGACATTATGTTTTCAGATGCTTATGTGCTAGATATTAGGCTTGTCCTAAAGAATCACAAGTGAGCGCCGTTAAGCGTATCCTCTGATACCTTAAATGTACTTTAACAATCGGTCTATGGTATTCCAAAATCGATTCGTTTGACCTGATAGGTTACTCAGACGCAGATTTTACTGGATGCAAGGTCAATCGTAAAAGTACCAGCGGCATATGTTATTTCCTAGAAAAGTCATTAGTCTTCTAGTTTTCTAAGAAGTAAGATTATGTTGCATTATCAACAACCGAGGCTGAGTATATAGTCACAGGACGTTGTTGTGCTCAGATTTTATGGATGAAGCAAACTTTGGAAGACTATCAGCTATCTTTTAACTACATCCCTATTTATTGTGATAACACTAGCTCAATAAATCTCACGAAGAATCTTGTTTGTCACTCTCGCACTAAACACATAGAAATTAGACATCACTTTCTTAGTGACCACGTATTGCAGGGAGATATTAGCTTAGAATTTATTGACACTGAACATCAATTAGCTGACATCTTCACTAAGACCCTAGCTGAAGATTGTTTTAACTTCAAACGAAGGGAATTAGGAAATTTAGATGTTGAAGTCATATAATTATTGATGATATTTTGGTATACTCGAAGAGCCGGAAGGAGCACGAACAACATTTACAGATTATTTGGGAGACACTGAGGAGCCAGAGGCTCTATGCTAAAGTGAGCGAATACGAGTTCTTCTTAGACCGTACTTCTTTCCTTGGACACGTTGTCTTGAGAGAAGGCATTTTAGTGGATCCTGCCATGATATTGGACATGTAGAGACTTGCTTTTTTCCTTGGAGCGAGAGGCTTTATGCTAAAGTGAGCAAATATGAGTTCTTCTTAGATCATACTTCTTTCCTTGGACACGTTGTCTTGAGAGAAGGCATTTCAGTGGATCCTGCCATGATATCTACAGTGGTTGTTTTTATTGATGATATTTTGGTATACTCGAAGAGCCGGAAGGAGCACGAGCAGCATTTACAGATTATTTGGGAGACACTGAGGAGCGAGAGGCTCTATGCTAAAGTGAGCAAATACAAGTTCTTCTTAGTCCATACTTCTTTCCTTAGACACGTTGTCTTGAGAGAAGGCATTTCAGTGGATCTTGCCATGATATCTACAGTAGTGACTTAGCTTATTCCGACTAATGCCTCTGAGGTAAAAGTTTTTTTTGGGCTTGTCGGTGTTTGCAAAAATAAAAATTTGATTACAAACTGAGAAAAGTACAAGAGTATGATTTGATTTCTGAAGAAGTACAACTGTAGGAATCTGATAAGAAGACGATCACTTTATTCCTTGGACGATGCATTGTCGAAGAAGAATGCCTTTGGAGAGTGCAGCAGCAAGTGCTCAGGAGACTATGATCATTAGTCATGATTGTGAAGTGATTTGGAAATCCATTTATAGAGTTCTGAAATAACTGTCAGCCAGTTATTCTGATTGGTGCACACTGCAATTGTCGTACCATCATCTTTTGTGCAAATGGTTAACTTAACTGCATATGACGCGTGGCATTCTGTGAGAGAGATGCGCTTGATCGTGGGCAGTATCGTGTGTACGTTCTTATGGCCTACGTGCCACGTCATCTAACTGCTTCTGGATGATTTGATCAAATAGCGCCAACTGCTGAATGGCGCCAGGCGCTATTTGTTGTTTCAATGCCCTCTACTTAATAGAGTGATATTGATTACCTCGTGCCAAATACAAATGTCACAAGGTAGCTATTAGTCATTATGACAAATATGATACAATCTCCTCGAGCGTCGCGCGCTCGGGATTCGAACGAATTTTCTTTGATTGACGTGTTGTCAGTCATGATGACAACTGTTCAGCTTCTCGAGGAAGCTTGCCACGTGGCAACCAACGCCACCTAGGTCCAGAGCCAACTGATTCCATGCGCCATCTGATGACCAGTGCCATTGATTTGAGTTCTGACGCCATTTATGAGTAGCGCATGTTGATGTTTATACTTTTCGAGCTTCTACAAGACCCCTTCAAAGTTTTCAAATTTGTAAAAACTTCAAAATTTAGAATACTTTGAATAAAAAGTAATTGGCGCATGATAGCATCATAACTGACCTGCTTTTCTCGTGCGGATCGTGCAGCCGTTACACTTTGCTTCGGCTATAAATAGCTCTAAGGAGAGCTATAAATGAAAGAGTTTTCTAAAAAACTTTATCTCTCGAGCTCCTATCTTCTTCTACCTCTCTTCCTCTTCGAAGCTTCTATGGTGCCCAAGAGAACCGCTGCTGAGAAAGGGAAGAAAGTGGCCGGAGCCATATCGCACGTGCCTCCGTTGATGGTGCCGCAACACATCGTACCGTCGGCGAGGGCCGAGGAGGCAAACCCTGCTCTTGAAGGTGAGAAACTCATCGGAGAAGATGAAAATAGAACGCTCACGCCATTCGCGTACAACGCAATTAAGGGCCAACATCGACCGCCTCTTTCAGAATATTGGTCGGTGCTTTGCGCCATCTGCAAAATGTGCCACCTCTTTCAGAGTGTTTGGCTAAAAATCAATCATAAAAATGACACAATGTGCCATTTGTCATCTCTTAAGAATGATGTGCCATCTGACGTATTGCGCAACTCATAAGCAAACATGAGCTAACTGACTGATGCGCCATCTATGTAGTTGATTTAAGAACTGTCATACTGTATGAGCTGACTGAGGACTGTTCTTTTTCTTCTCTGCGTCATTCATGACTAGCGCATGGTTAATTTAATTTTTCAGGATTCTAACTCTCTGTTTTCTTTTACAATTGACTTGAGAGAAGACCCTTATGCTGAGGAATTGGCTTCTGTCTTTCGAGTATCTGAGTATCGAGAAGATCTCTCTCATGTCAAATTTCCGTAATAAGATCTTCCTGAAACTAAGAAAGTTGTGCTAAGGTCTCAAGACGACAAGACTTTATTACGTCTGATAAATGGTGAACCCCTTATAAGTATAGATCAGGTTCCCCATAAGAAACCAACCTTCTTGTTTGGCAAAGCTATCAAGAAAGACTCTCAGCCTAAAACGAATTGGGAAAAATGAGTCTATCAGGGTGGAGACAGACTAATATATCTCACTGATATGACGAGACATCTGTCCTTATCCCGTTATGCTCATGCTAGCTATCCTCGAAATATGGCATGGGATCTGACTCCTTTTCAATAGGCCAGGGTTGTGAGGATATGCCACAGACTAGGTCACCAAAATAGGGACATATTCTTCAGTTCTTCGTAGAGGAATAATACCCACTTGAGAGGCCTAAAACTGAGCTGCGTGCTGCCTGAGGATTCATCTCTGATGATTCCAGTTAGGATACCTTTCTTCACGAACTTGTTTGCTAAAGCTGAAGGAAAGTATCCGACTCAAAATATGTGGTTGACGGGTTTGATGAATCCAGATATCAAATGTTGGAACCGACTTTTAGTCTGGGCTCTTAACAACTTTAGAGATGATCTGCTTGATTTGGAGCTTTATGAATCCATATGGACCACTTCTTGTGGCATTCGAACCAATTCCAATTTGTTTTTGGCCTTGGTAGAAAGATACAACAATAGGACGGGCACTTTTGTGACCCCTCGGGGAGAGTAGGCTTCGCCCTCCATGAAATGCAATACATCTCTCATCTGCCAATGGGTGAAAACCTATATGAAGAGTATATGCCAACAAATAAAGAGTTGGACGCTTTAGCCGAAAAAAACCCAAGAATGGTAGCAGTCTTTGAAGAACTGTTATGTTACTTCATGATCTGCACCCTTCTATACAAGAGTCAAGCAAAGGGGACGTGTTATTTGTCGAAGTGGCTGGTATATCTATTCTTGGGCCACGTCCAGGAGGTTAAGGTGTAAGAACACCAAGATTGTGAGCTTCAGTTTTTTGAACCACTTGACTGTAGTACTATCCAAAAATTGATAGAAGGATCAAAGCATGTAGACAATGAGCTGACGGAGGATTGCCATGAATTTAACACTGGCACTCCTATTGAGACTTATATTTGACAAGGTGGTAGACCGATGTCTCAAGAAGCGACTCTGGCGGACTTTCTCTTCTTGTGGCTGCGACGGTTTGTGGTTCCCGGAGCCAGTACTGTTGATAGGATCCATCGAGGTATACTATTTGCCATTGTGCGTTTAGTATTTGGGCACAAGATGGACATTCTTGCTGTAATGACTTATCGATTGAATGCAGGTCTTCGCTCCTTCACAAATACAATGATGATAAATCCCAGCACTCGAGACAATTTTCCTCGTACTGAGATGCCATATACTTATTTGTTCGGCTAGTTGTTGTTGCACAATCCCATTCTGATGAATCCAGCTCTAGGTGTTGTAGGAGGGGACTTCATCAAACATTATGCCATATCTCGGTAGAAAGTAAACTCCCTTACAGATTGCCGAAAGACATTGAATATGGGTTCTGAATGGAGGTTCTACTGCGTTCCTCCACCTTCTGGAACTGAGAATCTTCCTTCTCTGCTCATGGACTTAGAGCCTATGGGTGGTCATCCACCTCCAGCTTCTTTCATGTGGTTGAAGATGATCAGACCCTCTCACCTAATATATCGGTTCGGGGGTGAGTGTTATCTGGAGCCGTATCTGCCTAGCCAATTTGCCGTCAATTCGACTATGATCAAATGCACGTCGGGAACGCAACCACCTGCCTAAAAGCTTTCGGCTATTTGATCGTTGGTGCTAGAGGGTGGAGATATTATAGTGCCAGGGGCACTAAGGCTACATTCTCAATGCCCTCTGCTACTCTTGAAGTGGGCCCGCATATGTTATATACATATGCGAACTTTTATTCTTCAACCAATACCTTCTTCGAAGGCTTCACCTTGTATGATAGTTTTGTTAGTGTCAAACGGTCGCGGGAAGGGGCCAAGACCATCATAGAGTTCAGAGAGTCTGAGGAGAATGCTCCTACTGGTGAGCCTCTAGAAGCTACACTTGTTGACCCCCTGACGAAGTGAATGATCCGCTAGATATCTCCCTCAAGAAGCGAAAAGAGAAATCTCCTACAAAAGGGGTTAGCAAAAGACAAAAAGTTGGGGAATCATCTACCCAATCTGCCCCAGCTGAACCTCCTTCTCCCCCTAAGGCTCGGGGGAAGAAAAAGAAATAGGTAGTTATTATCATTGAACATCCCGTAGCGAGGACATGGTCCCAAACACGACAGATGGAATCGGGACTCTCCTCTAGGGGAACGGGGACAACCCCTTCTCCAATTCCAAAAGAAAGTAGAGTTGCTACTGCAGGGGCTAGTAGAGGGACATATATACAAGATGACCCATGTGAAACTGAGGGATCACCTCCAATACCGCTCCAATGAAAGACAAGGAGAAATTTGTTGGTAACCAGAGCTGCATAATAAGAAATTGCACCTTCGCCAACTCCATCTGTGCCGGAGCAATCTTCTGTTCAACCAGATCTACTGTCTCCAAAAGGTAATACTCCAATCCTTTCAGTTTAATAAGAGCTCAACCATTAGGCATTCATATTGATATACATATTTTCTATTTACAGAGGTCCCAACAACTAGTACTCCGGCTCCAGCTGCTGTAGCGGATAATCCTTTGATTCCTATTTCAGAACCAGTATTCATAAAGATTACCATTCCCGTGATTATACTTGCTGTGGCAGGAATAATGTTACCGTCCCCTACTGATGATCTTTCAGAGGTCACGGTTCCTTAAGAAACCTTGGGTCTCCGAAAATGTTATCCCGGATGTGCCAGCTCCCTCTACTGTCCAAACTTCTACCCTCTCTCGAGAAGATAAAGAGAGGATAGAAGCGTTAGACGGCTGTGATTTTGGTGATGAACTAGAGGAGGACCCCGTTGATGTTGCTCGTGAAGACCAAACATCGATCTAAGAGGACCAAAACATGGCGGCCGAGGGCAGCCAAATTACTGTTGAGGGTGAAGAGCACCTTGTTGAAGATGAGGGCCAGAGCCCTAGAGATGACAACCAGAATCTCAAAAAACCGCAAGGTGATGAGAACTCTGATGTTGATATTGAGGGCAATGGGAGCCCAAATAATGACCTGGCTAAAGGTCTAGAAAATATTGAGGGTGATAAAAACCTTAAAATTGATGTTGAGGGGATTCATATCCCAATTGAGCATATTTTAAAATAGAAGGGGCAGAGATAGAAGTCCCAGGTGGCCAGGCTGAATCAGAGGCTGCAAGCAGCCGTTTCATGTCAGGCAGTTCTGAAGCTAGGAGTAGCTAAGGGCCGTCTCTGAGAACACCATGTCGAGGCTCATTATAGAATGAGACACCACGTCCTGCGAGACTCCATATGTGGTGCCGGACTCAGGTAAATTTCTGATATTATTTACCATTGTCCCTTTGATGTTATATAATATAATGACTATGATTTTTTATTGCAAAGGGTCATGTAGGGACCATTGTTGTAGCCCCATTGACCTCTACGGATTTCAGCCTCAACTCTATTATGGCTCCCCTAGACATGGAGACTCATATTACGGAAGGAAGCTCTTCAAGGATGCCTGCACCAAAATCTTCTGGTGCACAATATACAATTCCTCTATCTTCTGCAGAAGGAGGAGTTCCTGCTGAAGTGGTGATACCTGGCATATCGACGATGACAAATAGCATCGTCGAGACTTATACAAGCACCTTCTTCACATCTTTGAATACTCTGGTTTAGATGGCCTTGGAGAAAAGCTACCCTTACGAGTCAGTAAGGAGAACTGCTTCTTTTGCAATTGAAGCCATCCGCACTCTCGGTGATATTAGGAGGGTCAACTACTTGGAGCACATCCTAGATGAGCTAGAGGAGCCTATTAAATCTTACCAGGATCTGACGAGAGGCAATATCCAAAAACTGGTAGATACAGAATGTGAGGCAATAGCTCGTGAATATGAAGCATGACAAATCGTCTTGAATAACTCAACAATTATCTTCTCAACATGATCTAGAGAGCTAGAGTCAAACATCAAGCAAGCTACAACTTCCATTGAACTTTACAAGGCTGAGATTGCTGAAAAAGAGAAGGAAGTAGCTGAGAGTCAAGCTCGCCTTCAAGAGCTGGAAGCTGAAATGGCTAGACTTCGTGCAACGGTTACAGCAGCTAGGAAGCGTGAAGAAAAAGTGTTGGGATTATGTCAAGCTTCCTCGAGTAGTCTAGACGATCTGATGAGGCAACGAGATAAATTTGTCCGAGTTTAGGGTCCAAAAATTGAACGCCAAGTTACCTCATTGCAACCTTTTGAACCAGAGACTCAGAGAAACTTGGCCAAGTCAAGAGTGATTTCCACCAGGGTGGAACGAGCTAAATCTTTGAAGAAGCTGATTATTGATCTTAGTACTTAGCCTTCAAAGTGAAGTTATCTGATTGTAATAACTTTTTATTTTAATGAATGTAATAATTTTCTGTGTTCACATAATATTGAATAAAAAATGATGATCTTTTTGTGGCTCTATTACTTATTATGTATCTGTTTGAGATACAAGCAATGGATAGGATTAAGACATATGTTCAGAGGTACTGGACATGATATATCTCTTGAAAATAATAATACTCATTATTTTTGTTCAGAGGTAATGTGGACATGATAGAATATAATTTCAGAATATTGTTATTTCTGGGACAACATCATCAGAGGAAATATGGACGTGATAAGTCGTTAATAATAGAATTCAGAGGTAATATGGACGTGAATTCGTATATCTGTTGATTATTCTTGAGCCAACTGGGACTCAAGAGCATGATATCTTTTAAAACAACTAGGTTTCAAAAGGTGATGATTGTAATGATGTAGTAGATGTTATAAGCTGACTCCGCTGGAGATTTTGAATGATTTGAAGTAGATACATAGTATACATTTTCAAACATGATACTTCATTAAGAATTTGTCGTTGATAGGCATCGTAGCAATTCGACCGTCCATCCCAGACAGTTGATAGGCTCCATTTGAGAAATTTTTTGCTTATAATGTAGGGACCTTCCCACTCTGGTTCAAACTTGCCCTTGTTCATGTGTGTCATAGTCATAGGACGTCGGACAATAAAGACTAGCTCGTCTTTTTAGAATGTTCGTACTTTGACTTTATGATTGAAAGCTTTTGAGATACGGGCTTGGTATAGCTCGATATGTTGTTGAGCTAGTAGCCACTTCTCGTCAAGTGCTTCAAGCTCCTGAAATCGAAGATGATCATTGTTTTCTATTGTGAGCTCATTGGCAATGGCTATTCTCAGTGATGGAATTTGAATTTCCAATGGTAGGACAGCTTCGCATCCATACACCAAAGAGAAAGGTGTACAACCAGTCAGAGTGCGTATAGTAGTACGGTAAGCCCAACGACATTCTTTAAGCTTGTCGCTCTACTTCTGTTTATTAGTAGAAACGAACTTCTTGAGAAGCTTGATGATCGTTTTGTTGAATGCTTTTGTGAAACCGTTAGCTGCGGGATTGTATGTTGTCGAAGCAACATTGTTGATCCAATTGTCATCACATAATCGAGTGAACTTTTGACTAACGAATTGAGGTCCGTAGTCATGGATGATTCGCCGAGGAACGCTGAATCTGTATATCACATGGTGTTTGATGATGTTGAAGACACTGCTTGTCTTGACTTCAGCTAAGGGTATAGCTTCTGCCCAATTTGAGAAGTAATCGATTATAGCTAATATAAATCGATGTCCTCGAGATGAAGGTGGATTAATAGGACCGATAACATCGATGCCCCAAGCTTCAAAAGACCTGGTGGGATGTAAGAAATTTGATGGTTGGTGGATAAAATCTATATGGATTTGACATGCTCGGCATTTTATTGAATATTCAATGGCATCTGACACCATGGTAGGCCAATAATATCCCATATGTCGGATCCGATCATGTAGCTTAGGACCAGGTTGATGTGCACCATAGACACCATTATGAGCTTCACGTAGTGTCTGCTTTGCTTCATCTCCTGCAAGACAGCGTAGAAGCATACCATCAAATGATCGTCGGTATAGTGTTTTGGAAGGATGATTGTAATGGAATTGGAGCGAACGCTGACAGATTATTGTCGCTTCTTTAGGATCTTCAGGTAAGATATCATATACCATGAAGTCGATAAAAGGAGCCCTCTAGTCTTCACTCGTAGTGCAAATCTCGACTGAATTATTGTATTCAAGGTGCAAATTATTCTCGATGCAGAATAATTCCCTATTAGTGATGACGATCATCTTTTATCTTTTCACAGGAATTGCTAATACTGCTACTAGATTAGCGAGTGCATCAGCTTCTATATTGTATGATCGACGTACATGTTCAATAAAGAAACCTTTGAACGATGTAGCCAGTTTGACTGCTGCTTCATGGTATGGAATGAGATCTTGATGCCGAACTTCATACGTGCCTCTAACTTGGATGACAATCAGTTTAGAGTCTCTGTATACCTCCAGATACTCGATATCCAACTGTTTAGCTAATTGGAGACCGATGAGTAGAGCATTGTATTCAGCAACATTATTGGAGCATGGCTCGTCCAGGGAATAGGCTTTTTGAATGGCCAATCCTTCGAGAGATTCAAGAACAATTCAAACTCCAGCAACGATAGCGTCTTTGGGTCCAATTCTGGATGCACCATTAAAGAACAGACGCCAAGCAAAAATTCCTTTTAAAGTCATATTAGATTACAGTATTTCATCATAGAGTTTAGAAGTCTCAGGAATTGGATGAGCAGCCAAGAAGTCAGCTAAGGCTTGACCCTTAACAGACTTTTGTGGGACATAGACTGTATCACATTGTGCTAGCAATATAGCCTATGTAGCGAGTCTGGAATTAAATATACTGGGTTTCTTCAATAAGACTCGGAGAGGATTGACTCTAGAGATGACATGAATGGTCTGGCCCGTGATATAATACCGTATTTTCTGAACAACAAACATCAAGGCTAAACACTCTTTTTCTACCGGGCTGTATCGATGTTCAGCATCGATCGTTGTACGACTGAGATAATAAATTGCTTGTTCATGACCTTCTTTGTTCTTTTGGGCTAGTAGGGTACCCAGAGAATGATCTATTGCTCGAACATACATCAAGAAGGGTATTCCTATGATTGGAGGCACTAGGACTCGAGGGTTCATCAAGTACCATTTTATGTCTTCAATTGCTTGCTGGCATTCGTCAGTCCAAACGAAAGACATACCTTTCTTCATTAATTGAGTGAATGGTCTGCAGCGTCCAGAGAGATTTGAGATGAATCTCCTGATATACGTAAGCCATCCCTGAAGTCCTCGTAGTTCTTTTAGGTTGCATTGAGGACGCATCTCTTGAGTGGCTTTGACTTTCTCGAGGTCAGCATGTATACCCTTAGAGGTAATAACGAATCTGAGAAATTTGCCACTAGAGACTCCCAGGAATGACTTGGTGGGATTCATCTTGAGTTGATGTTGGCATATTAGATCAAAGATAGTTCTTAAGTCTTGGATGTGATCTTCCTTTAGAAGACTCTTGACAACAATGTCGTCAACATGGCATTCGACTGTCTTCTACAAATATTTTTAAAAGATGGTACCCATGGCCCGCTGATAGGTTGCACCAGCATTTTTAAGACCAAATGGCATGACTGTGTAGCAGTAAACTCCTAGAGGAGTGCAGAAAGACATATGTTTTTTATCTTTGGAAATCATCCTGATCCGATTGTATCCGGAGAACCCATCCATGAAAGACATTCATTCGAACCCGCAAGTGTTGTCGATCATGACATCAGTGATCAGAAGAGGAAACTCATCCTTGGATAAGCTTCATTAAGGTCTCTAAAATCGATGCAGACTCGGACCTTCTATGTTTTCTTTATAACTGGGATGACATTAGCTACCCAGTCAAGATGTTGTTCTTCTCTAACAAAGCCGCAAGCAAAGAGCTTCTTGACTTCAGCTTTTATGGCATCCATCATATCAGGTCGGAATCGACGCAGTTGTTGCTTGACTGGCCTAGCATTTGGCAAAATATTGAGCTTGTGAGTAGCGATCTGAGGATCTAATCCCGGCATATCTTCATAGATCCAGAAGAATACGTCAATGTATTCCCGAATGAGCTGAATCAGTTCTTGTTTATCTGCTTCAGGAAGACTTTTGCTGATGAAGATCGGCATTGGAGAAGTTTTGTCTCCAATGTCGATCTGGACTAGTTGATCTTCAGCAGGTGGTTCACGTTGCTCAAAGCGAAGTTTCTACCGAGTATCCATCCTTTGTGCCCAAGGCTCAGTTTCGGGAGTCTCGATGAACTCGTCGTCGTCCTCCAAAAACTCAGCAGTCGCCATATTAGAAGATAGAGTCACTCAATAAATGTGCCCTATGCTGATGTCTGAATCCTATGATGCAGAGTCGGAAGAGTTGGATCGTTCTTATTTGTCAAGACTCAAAAATATCTGGGGTTGAGATTGGCGAGGTGTAACCTAACCCATGCTTTATTTTTTTATAATATTGAAGTGATTTTCCTTTTGGGACAGGTATATGAATAAGAGTTCGTCTTCTCCTACCACCGTTGATGCCGGATTTGAAATTGTAGCCCATCTTTTGGATGATGTTCTTAGACTGTTAACGGTAATGACGTAGTTGAAGTTGCCCATTATCGTCAATTTTGTAATCACTATTGGATGTAGCCTTTTGATTCAACCCTTTGCTGAAGAGGATAGGATGTTCATCTTTCTTTCATGAGGGAACCAGAAAGAATGAATCTTGTACTGATTCAAGTGATACCTCATCTTGAAGTGGTTGAACTGCTCCTAAGGTAAGGGGTTCAAAGTTATCCAGGATTTCTAGATAACGTCGTGTGTAATGATTGACATCAATGTACTGTAAAGGAGATGCTACTTTATTGATATTTACATCATCATTTACAACGGTGCTCTTGACCTTAGCCGACGGCTTGATAAGATTGATAACAAGAGGAGGAGAAAAAAAGGCTTGTTACAACGAAGGTCGATAACAAGAGGCTTAGGAGAGGTGAGCTCCCTATGCTCCATCTTTTTTGTAAGAGGATGCTTGATAGAAAGGGAGAGATTGATGGTCAGTGTCTAAGAAGACGAAGGACGAGAAGTGCGTCCCTTGACTGGAATCACCAGGATATCATCTTGACTCTCTTTTCGATCTTCTTCAGTGTCCATGGCCAGTACGACTTTCATAAACTCTTCTTTATGTATTCTGGATTCTGTATAATATGCTTCGATGCTTCAGAAAGTATTAAGATCGGCCACTTCCTTTTGAACTTCTCCATTGTCATCGACATACTTGAAGCATTATTAGAGAGTGGAGGGCACGATATTATATTCATGCAACCACGGTCTTCCCAACAAGACGTTGCAGCAGACATGATTGTCAATCACAAGGAAGGTGAGCTTCGTACGGAGATTTCCAATTTGGACTTTTAGGCGAATCTTTTCCAATGGTTCGCTTCTTCCGAAATTGAATCCCAGAATAGTTGTGATTGTTGTAAAGAGGTTATAAACTGGGATCTTCAGCGCATCCAATAGTCTTTGGCATAATGCTGAGTACAGACCCTGGGTCGACTAGAACGTGATCGACCTTCATGGTATCGAGATACCTCGTATAATGGAGAGGTCGATCATGTCGATTGTCCTCCTGAAGAATATCATCTTGAGTGAAGATGATATTGGAAATCAGTTCCATCATACTATGACAGTGAGAGCATACCACCGATTCCTCGTCCGATTTCTTAAGATGGGCGAGACATGTGTCAGCTTGCATCAAAGCTTTACTAAATGTCTTTCGGGTTTCCCTTGAGAGAGGCAGGAGTTCAAAAATCGATAACCTTGTCGGAGTATTGGCTAATTGAGCCAATATGTCAAAATTATACGACTTTTCAAGTCCATGAGGTAGAGTTTTCTTTAATATTTTGTCAAAATGAGCTGGATGTTTGTCTTTGTCAGCTGCTGTTGGTTTAGGAGAAACTAATTCTGCTTGAGGCAATGACGCCAAAGGAACATTGACAGCAGGTGGAGAAGATGCTAGAGGGGCATCGGAGACTGGAGGAGTGACTGCATTCTCTTATCCCTTTGGATAGTCTCTGAGATAGAGCCTCCCAAATCTAGTACCAGTCATGGCTTCTTCTTCCGGAACTGGTGCAAAGGAAACCATGTTGCATTTCTTCATCTGAGTCTTGCTTCTGGAAGACTTCTTTTGGAGAGATGAAGGATCTTTTCAGAATCCTCGGCCAACACGGGATTGATTATGTTGAAGACGTAGAAAAAGAGGTATAGGAGACCATTTCCTATTGTTCAAGCCAGGGGCTTTCTGTAGATCATATCCCATCTTTGTCATCAGTTCGCAGGATTGTTGACTGTATAGATAGAATTCTGGCCAGTAATTGATTTTCGGCTTTGGTACCACCATTTCGGCAGAAGGAGATGAAGTCGCTGCTGGGATGAATGTAGCATCCAAAGATGGAAGGTGTCCGCCCAATGATGTTATATGGCCTGACTTGTACTTGGCTTCCTTTCTTGACTTGGTAGAGGAAGCAAGTGTCTTTGATTCAAAATCAGCAACCAAGTCGGGATGAATCCACATGATCTTCCTTTTATCAGTTGACAGAGGGATGAGACCGCCGCTTTGTGTTGGCGAAAGGTTCACGATCTCCAGGGTAGCTTTTGGAATGGGGATGACTCCGTCATATACTAATTGAGCAGAAAAGTTGCCGAATTATAGAGACACGACATTAACAGTCACCATCTTTTTATCTTGCTGGAGAGTGTTTTCCTTGGCGTTGATCAGTTCTTGGATCTTCCTTTTGAGTACGTAACATGCTCTGGTTGGATGCCCCAAGAACCTGTGGTACATATAATATTTGGGATTGTTCGTTTTACCTACTTCCTCTGGCCGTTTAGCTCTGGGCAGTTAAAGTTTATTGCTTTTGATAAGACAATCAAATATGCTGAGAATGTCGTCCTCGATAAAGGAATATTCCTTCTTAGGACGTGGTGCTCTCTGTAGGGGTGCCATCGTTGCAGGTGTTGATTGACCCACGTTGATAGCCAAGGCTTCCTTACCTTTGTGGTTGTTCTGACGACCACCGTTGTTGGTTGTAGAATGTTTATCTTTGTCGATATTAGGCATCCGGATGCCTAATTGTTTGAATTTATCAGCACTATTCTCAGCTGCCCTGGCATTTACTATGAAGGAGGCCCAGTCTTCGAATTATGTGGGTCCGGTCCACATGCTGCTATAGGTAACAAGTTAGATTTGCATATATATATAGTCAGTACATCTGGAGTATCCCGGGGCATTTTGAGTGCCTTACGTCGGAAGCGCTCTATGAAACGCTCAACAGTTTCATTAGGCCGTTGTTTAATCTTAATGAGGGCCGACATGGTCATATTGTTTGTTCCCTCATAGAATCGTTCCAGGAACATTTGCTTCAATCTTGCAAAAGATGTTATGCAACCATCTGACAAGCTACGATATCAGTCTTAGGCTGCACCGCCAAGCACTCGACGAATACTCTAGTGAGTAGAGCATCGTTCGGTTGGAGCTGATCAGTCATTACCTCAAAATGGTTGAGATACTGACTCGGAGATGAGCTACCGTCAAACAACATGATGGTTGGTGGCTTATACTTAGGTAGAAATGGGACTTCCTTGTATTCTACAAGATAAGGCTATTTGATTCCTAATTTCTGTAGACCATATTTCTGCTTAAAGGCTTCGAACTGATTATGCAAAAGCTTTACTGCCCCAAGAGGATCTCCTAATACCCGAGGAGCAGTGGATTGGTTTGATGTATTAGGAGACGGAATCGTATGATAAGTACCACCCCCAGCACCAGACTGACTTGGAGTAGCCTGAGCTGGCATGGTAGCATTGAGAGGGGATTGTACCCCAGGCCAGTATTGACAGGTACAGATGCTGTTATATGTTCTTAGGTTGGAATTGGATTCACAATCGGTGGAACAGTGTGTTGAGCTACGATTATGTCATGCATACTTGCAACCATTTCAGTCATGGTTTTCAAGTTGGCCTCTAAAGCAGCGATTCGATGCTCATGATTGTCGAAGATAGAAGCATCTAGTTCTTCATTAGTGACATAGGCAGTCACTTCTCTAGCCACCGAAGATGAACTGGTAGAAAAGATAGTACGATCAGAGCTCTCGTTATCGGTAACGAACTCATACCGGAAACTACCCTCAAGATGGAGAGTGGAAAGATTCTTTTGACTGAGAAGATCTCGGTCAGAATTAGAAAGATTCCTTTGATCGATTATTTTTTAGTCGGAAAGAAGATTCCTTTGACCGATTGTTTCTTGGTCAGAATCAAGAAGATTCCTTTGACCGAGGACATCTCCAAGACAAGGAGTGGGAAGATTCCTTTGACCGTATAGGTCTCGGATTCTTGACCTTGTATTTTGGTAGACCCCTTCGCTGGAGTCATGGATACGATCAAGGTATTTTTGACTGGGATTGCGGGATGCATTACGTCTTGGACATTTTCTACCCCCAGTACTTCGGGAGAGGATTCTTGATTTGAGAAGCCTTCACTGTGCACAATTTAGTAGGTGGCACAGATTGTTCTTGATGCAGACTCGATGAAGTTGATGTTCTGTGCTGGTTAAGGTAAGTACACATGTCAAAGTTATGCGCCACCTGGTTGTCTGTCCGAGACACCCTCAGTTTTCCCTGCCTTATTCTTGATATGTACAGAGTAGGAAGATCCTGGCACTAGCTTGGCTGATGCTGTCCAGTTTGATGAGGAGTGGGCAGGATACCCTGATATTCTACGTACCCTATTCCAGCGTATTTGGCGCGACGCAGATGGGCAGCAGGAAATGAACTTCTAATAGAGTCTAATTTCTTGGCATCGATTTGTTTGTCACTGCCAAGAGAAGTAGAGTTCCTACTCTGAAGTGTTCTTACATTGTCTGGCACTGAGGCATAATCAGATGTGTTTTCCACCGAGTCCAGGATTGGAAAGGATAATAAGAGGCCATATGGCACTTTTTTTATTCTGTGCAGAGGCAGTGGTTGGTGCACTCTCCACCAAGTTCAGAATTGGAGAGAAAGAGGGAGTAGCCATATGGCGCTATCCCTTGATTGGCGCCGAGACCATGACTGGTACACCGTCTACCAATTTCAGAATTGGTGAGAAAGAATAAATTGTTACAGAGGTTTTCTCTTTGCTTGGCGCATGAGTCATGATTAGGTGCACTGGAGGACTTTGGAGTCCAGATGGCGTGCACATTGTTCTTAACAGCAACAGTGTTGGAGTGCCTCTCACCCCCAGCGCCAATCATAGCTTCGTAGGCAGTTTGGTCGACTTTCACGACTAAAGTCTTCTGTATCGTGCAGACCGACACAACATCGCATTGAGTTGTCACTTTCTCGTCGGAGGAGAAAGTTGTCCCCAACAGAGTCGCCATTTTGTTTGCAAAAGTAAAAGTTTGATTACAAACTGAGAAAAGTACAAGAGTACGATTTGATTTTTGGGGAAGTACAACTGTAGGAATCTGATCAGAAGACGATCACGTTATTCCTTGGACGATGCAATATCGAAGAAGAAATCCTTTAGAGAGTACAGCAGCAAGTGCACAGGAGATTATGATCATTAGTCATGATTATAAAGTGAATCTTCCAATTCAATGAGTATGAGTAAAGGATCTATGGATGAAAATACAAAAATATTCCATTTATAGAGTTCTGAAATAATGTCAGCCAGTTATTCTGATTGGCGCACACTGCAATTGGTGCACCATCATCCTTTGCGCGAACTATTAACCTAACTGCATATGGCGCGTGACATTCTGTGAGAGAGATGCGCTTTGTCGTGGGCAGTATCGTGTGCATGCTCTTCGAGATTAGTGGCATGTGCGCCACGTCATCAAATTGCTTCTGGATGATTTGATCAAATAGTACCAACTGCTGAATGGCGCCAGGCGCTATTTGCTATTTTAATGCCCTCTGCTTAATATAGTGATATTGATTACCTCGTGCCAAATGAAAATAGCACAAGGTAGCTGTCAATCATTATGACAAATCTGACACAATCTCCTCGAGCGTCGCGCGCTAGGGATTCGAACAGATTTTCCTCGATTGACGTGTTATCAGTTATGATGACAACTGTTTCAACTTCTCGAGGAAGCTTGTCGCGTGGAAGCCAGCACCACCTAGGTCCAGCGCCAACTGATTCCATACACCATCTGATGACCAGCACCATTTGATGATTTGAGTCCTAGTGCCATTTATGACTAGCGCATGATGATGTTCATACTTTTTGAGCTTCTACAGTCGGATATTACCGAAGATTTATAGAGAACTTCTAGCATTCCTCCTGCTGAGGGAACCATGGAGACAGATGAGCAAATGAAGGAGGTTGAGCCGACGCCGGCTCAGTATCAGCGAGATCCTCCTTGTGCACCTCTGGACGAGACGAGGACGGAAATTTGGGCCAACGGTACAAAGTAAGTGTGTTGGTTTATTATCATATATATCATTTATTTCTTTATTCATCATAAATTCACTTTTTTTATGAATATAATTATCTCTGTATAGATATCGTCCCTCGTCGGTACAAAGACGCATGGGCCACTTTTTAAGGTACAATTATGGTGGCCCTTTGATAAACTACTCTGATGCTCTGGAGATAGGAAGGCCTTCTGGTTTGCGTACTTCAAGGTAAAAGTATATTTGATTTTAATATGAATCATCTAATTTATGCATATTATATAACTGACTAAATTACTTCTTCAAGCAAACATATTTTTATCCACTACACCTGGCCGAGTTGTTCGAGGTAATGTTTCCTGTCGTCGCCACCAAGTTGGTCTGTGATGCTATTAATGACTAGAAGGCTCGTGATCGTGCCAGAAAGCCGATCCAAGTTTGGTTCACCCCTGGTCAGTGGAATGCGATGAGGGCTAGATTCGACGAGCCAAGATACAACAAAAGGTCTGAGAAGGCCAAGGCGGCTAGGTAGAATGCATCAAAGTAGTGCGGTGGGTCGATTCCGATGACGAAACATTTTCATCGTTTGGTATATTTTTTATTTTAGATATATTATTTTAGTTGTCCGATAAATTACTACTAGAAAAAATATTTAATTTTAGTACTAAATAATATATTTTTAACAGGTAAAGATGGGTGATGACGCCAACATGGTGACCGTCTTCCTGGCAACCTATCGGAAGTTTGGGAAGCTCATTGATGAGAGGGCTGAGCAGACCTGTGTAAGTATTAAATACTTTGAGTTAATTTTAATATAACTTAGGAAATATGCAAATAAATATTCATGTAGTTAGTAATAAGTACATTAGACATTAGCAATTATCGAGTATCCATACTTTTCTAGGCCGCGTATCTTAAGCTTCGTGAGCGGGCTGCTGCTAGTGCACCAACATCGGAAGAGGCTGGTACTTCCTCGCAGCCCTCTCCAGCTCCGTCGGAGGACGAGCTGTGGGTGAGCACCGCTGGTGGTAGGGGTACGTACTACAGAATGGAATCCTAGGGCGCCCTAGTTACGACATAGTCCTCTAGGGCCTCCGCTGCAAGTGTGTATTGCCTGCAGCCCTCACAGGAGTCTGCCCGAGTCCAGGAGATCATTGACCGTTAGATTGAGTTTTTCTATGACGAGATGTTGCGAAGGATGTAGGAGCAGCCCCAGTCTCAGCTGCATATGGGCGATGCCATGCTGATCGTACAATTTGGTACGCTCGGACACAGTATCATGGAGCTCTGGGATATGACTGAGAGGACAGAGCGTAGCATTACAAATCTTAAGAGTGTCAAAATATCGTAGCATGACGGAGCTGCAGGCATCACATCTGTCTATGGGCGAGAGGCTGACGTTGATGCAGGATTCGATGGTTGATAGCAATACGAGGTTATTATCTACCATAGATTCATGTAACCATCGACTATCAGCGTTGGAGCAGATACGTCCTCCGGGTACGCCTTCATCGTTACTGATGTCACTGCCTTCTTCATGGACATCGACTCCACCAATATCACTGCCTTTATCGACGTCGGTGGGATTTCACGGGAGCAGTATGAGTTGTTCTTATCCCTAATGCATGGCGGTGCCCATCCTCATCCAGATCCGTCGTAGTCCTAGTTAGGATAGTTTATTGGTTGTTTGTGTGTAGACTGGTTGTTTGTGTGTAGACCTATTATTTTGTTAAGGCTTTCAGACTTTATTTCTTGTACTTATTTGCATGGATATTTATTTATTGCATTGATCTGTACGACGGGATTTTTTTCATACTCAATTTGTAATTCTAATGTGTCATTTTCTTCAAATTTTACTTTATTATTCGTAATAAATGTATATGAATTTACCGGGTTGAGTGTTCCACCGAAGGGGCCGGCAAACCTAGAGAATTCAACGGAGGGTTGCTCCGGGTCTATTGATATTAATTATTAATTAATAAACTGCAGGGGAACCAGAAGTTTTCTGTTTTTTATTTTTTACTGCAAAATTAGCGACGTTTAGCGACGCTCAGCGACGCCTCATGTAGTCACTAACCGTCGGTGATTTCTATAGATCGACGCTTAACGACTACATGTTGCGTCGCTAAACGTTGCTGATTGACCGATGGTTAGCGCTGCATAGACTCATCGTTGGTAGTCGCTATGCATCGCTAAATGTTGCAAAATTTTGCAACTTCTACCGACATTTAGCGACAACATTTTTGTCGCTAATTTTTTCGACAGAGTGTCGGTAAAACGTCGCTAAATTTGTGACGTAAATATGTCGCTGAAATATGTTGCTATTGCGATATTTATCGACGTTTCAGTGGTCAGCAACTTGAAGTAACGCGACAACCCTAAAATGTCGCAAAATATATTTAGCGACATTTTTTCACAGTTTAGCGACGTCTTGAGGCATCATCGCTAATTCAACAGATTCTGCTAGTGCTACTTCTAACCAAATTGATTGATTGGTTGACCAAATCAACTCCAATTCAATCCAAACCTAGCCTAAATTTCCATAAACCAGAGGAGAATAAAACCCTATAAATATCATCCCTTATAGGCCGGCCACCTCCTCTCCCACAAGCCAAACCCGAGCCCCATTTTCTCTTGGCCGACGCCCACAAAGCCTTGGCTGACCCCCCTTTCAATCACCTTCCCATCAATTTTTGTGCCATACACCATCACCCCCGCCACTCCCTCGACTTCCTCTATACCCTAACATCTCTCGGGAGCACCACGATGCCTTCGGAGAGAGATCCAAGCTTTCAAATACACCAAAAATCTATCATTTCGGTCTAAATTCTAGCAGCAGGTTAGTGACTTATAAAATAGGTTAAAAATACTTTTTATCATCTATTTCACCTCAAACCAAGTTTAATGGATATACCTACATGTCTTCTTTCATGTCCAACCTCTAACTCACACCCTTTCACTATGTTTGCCCGTGGCCTACGTTGCACTGAAACGTATCCAAAATTGACAAATTTTGGTGCGGCGACTTTCCCGACGACTTTGAACCCCGATTGATCTCCGACAAAACCTTGGTAAGGTCTCTAACATCTATATCTGCCATCAAGAATCATTGTATATGAATATCTACAAGAATTTCATTTTGATATGTTGTTACTTTGATCCTATCAATTTACGGACACCGACCCACCAATCAAAACCCCTCAATTTGATTCCAAAATTTCGTAGGATTTAAATATGATATAAATATAATAAATTTAGATGAAAAATTATATTTAATCCTAATTATTATGATTTATTCTAGAATATATAATTTCTATATTTTTCTATGATTTTTTGCTTCTGAATTGAAATTCTATGTGGCATGTTGTGTTGATACTTAAGTATAGTGATTTGGTGTATTTTTTCTAAAAAGATATTTATATAATATATATTCTGAATTTAATACTAATAATTTTCAGAATTTAATGTACCTATTTATGGTATATAAATAATATTTTATTTTTATAACTTGTTTTTATGAATAGTGGGATACTAGTATAGACTAGTTGACTATTTATGACTAGTTTGGTCTAATAAGGTAAGTATAGATATGGTAAGTCTTGTGGTGATATTTATTTTAGTTTATTTTATGTTTCTAGGAGTTTGTGATCATTCTACAATGGACGTTGGAGACGAACCGATACTCTATACGCTTGTCGACATTTCAGGCAAGATACCTTGCTACTTTTTTTGTACTATTAAAATACTCGAATTCTTATTGTGCTAGTAGTAGATATGTTAGTAGAGTGTGTCCAAGTATGACTTGGTGCCATCAATGTGGTTATAGATGTTCGTGTGCGTGTGGTTGACTTACGTGTATAGGAAGTACCCGGATTGTGTGAAGTTGTTTCTAGATAACTTTTATGCCTTGTCACGAATCATACACGACATAGTGAGTGACATTACATAGTGTTGGCATGGACTTACATACTTGACTAATTATCAGTGCGTGCAGTCCGTGTGTCAGTACATATATTGATTAGATTGAGTCTAGTTAGTGACTTGCATAGATATATGGATTGCCCAATTCATGGATGTGATTTGAGCAAGACATGGCAGGGGAAGACTATTAGTAGGCGTATGGGAAAGACAATACACATAGGACTCAATGTGCCCTATTATAGGCTATACTAGTGGATATATCCGGCAACGACCACAGACTAGTATTCAGTACGGTTGGAAGGTATGCTAATATATATTCAGCATTGGTTGACGCTAATGCTACTTCTTTACCTACCCATATGGCCCAAAGTAGTCTTCGACATGCATTCACATAGATGGATAGTTTACCCAGTTTATTTTTTTGTATTTACTACAGTTCATATTGTAGCTTGTTATTTGTATCTTGTTATGTCCCTCTGAGGACCTGGTTCTTTCTATATCCAGACGAGCACCTTTATCCTACAGTTTACGGACTAGGTATCGAGCCCGGATTTCTTGCAGAGGACATAGAGGTTGTGCCCGAGGAGTTTCCCGGATCCAGGGTTTGACAGTTGATTAGAGTCATAAACATTTTATCTAGCTAGCTATGTCCTGACTATTTTCTTATTCCAGTACTTTATTATTTCCAGCATTGTATTTTATTTTCGTGGATATATTTTTACCATACTTGGTTTATCTTAGACAGATCTTGTATTTGGATATTCAGACTTATTTCTATTCTATTTCAGTCAGACATTATTATATTTATGTTGATGTTGCTATCATATTGATGAAATTATAGTATTATATCGTTGTTGTGGAGATATTAGATTACATGTGACTGTTGTATTGTAGTTGTAGGATTCAGCATACTACGATTAGGATAAGTCCATTAAATTAGGAATACTTATTCTAGCTGTACAGTTGGCATGCTCATGTCTTGGGTTCTTAAGTATTTTAGAACTAGGGCATGACACTTGGACTAGTTTTGGGACGGTGGAATTATTTGGATCGATTTGAGTCCAATAAGTCTATAGTTGAGTTTTGTGTGCCATTTAAAGATGAACATCACATGGGAACTCGATTGAGTAGCACACCATTGGCATGTGTGTAGTAGGCTCAAAATAGGTCAAAACTATATATTGGGTCAAAATGTTTGGTTCGGCTTTGGACCACAAATCAAAATTAGAAAATACATCAGATTATGGAGAAGGTTAAAGTGACTATTTTGACCCCAAAGTTGTGCAAGAATTATGTTGTACAAGAGAACATGTTTGAGTGGGACATGATATAGCAAAATGAAGGTGGACTCATTTATAACACAAATATGGAACTTGTTTCGAGAAATTGGTCAATGTTGTGCTTAAAAAAATCATAAAAAATAAAATTCTCCAAAATTAGGGTGCTTACATGCCGGGTCTCTAAAACTGTCCTCAAATGCTCCTCATGCTCCTTAGGGGTCTTAGAGTAAACCAAAATATCATCTTTGAAAACTACCATGAACTTGTCTAAGTACTGGTGGAAAATCTTATTCATAAGTTCATGAAGATAGCTAGAGCATTGGTGAGTCCGAAGGGCATAACCAGGAACTCATACTGTCCATGTCGGAAATTAAAGGTAGTCTACAGAATATCTTGTTCCCTGACTTTCACCTGATGATACCCGGATCATAGATCTATCTTGTAGAAGACTTTCGCCCCACTCAACTGATCAAAGAGCTCATCAATCCAAAGCAAAGGATATTTATTCTTAATTGTGATGTATTGAGGGCCCGATAGTCAATGTACATCCTAACGGTCCTATCTTTCTTGGGCACAAATAGGACTGGTACTCCCCAGGGCGAAGTACTAGATCGAATGAAGCCCTTCCCTTCTAACTTATCGATCTGTGCCTTCATCTCCTTCAATTCTTTAGGGTTAAATCTGTAGCAGTTCTGGGATACTGGTGCAGCTCCTGGCACTAAATCATTAGTGAAATCCATGTTTCGGTCTGGTGGCAACCCTGGCAAATCTTTAGGAAAGACATCTAGGAATTCTACAATGATGGGATTCGGTAATTCCTTTTCTTCTACAACAGCTCCAAAGTTGACTCCTTCAACCCTCTCTGTAGTAATTCTTCTGACTTCAAATGGTTGACTCCCTGGTGGTTTGAATATTACTTTTTCCTGGTGAAAATCTATTATTCAAAAATGCTCACTCAACCAATTCATCCCGAGAACTACATCGAATCCCAGGAGCAGCATTACGAGGAGCTGGGTTCTAAATTCCCTTCCAGCTATACTAATTGGGCAATCACACATATCATGATATGATAGTTCCTCCTAGTAGGTAATGGTGCTAAGTCGTGTCTATGCAAAAACTCAAGAGATAGAAAATTGCATATCACCCGGGTCAAACAGTACAACGACAGGAAATGAGTGGAGTCGAATAGAACATGTAATCACGTCTAGGATAGCTCATCCTCCTCAACGGTCATAGCAAATCACATTATTTTGTTGATATTCAGATTTTAGTATCCTTAGTCGTGCCAAATCAAATCATTTTGTTGATCCTTCCTAAGTAAATTTAACTACATTCTTGACTATAATTTGAATCTAGTTTTGATCATGACCATCTTAAATTTCGAGGACGAAATTTTTTTATGGTGGATTATTTGTAACCCCTTGTATTTGATATCCAAATCATTTTGGCCAGCCTCCGGCTGCCCTCAGGCCATTGGCCATAACCACCATCCCTTGCTCTGCTCCCTGTCCTCCCTTTGGGAGCCCCATCACCCTAACTTCCCCAACCTCTCTGACCTTCCTAGATCACTACGAGCCACCACCAACATCACCAGGCTCCTACCACCTAATTTCCATCTCCTTGACCTCCTCTCTCCTCCTTACCACCATCGACCAGTAGTACCACTGCTACTCCGACTTACACAACCACCACTGCTACCAAAACTACCGTCTCCACCATTAATTTTTGGCACCACTCAAAGCCGAGACCCACCACCATCAACATTCATCGTCATCACTGTAGAGGCTAAAAAAAATTAAGCTATGCTACTCACCCAGAAGTCATCTCATCAAAATGTATCATATCAATAGGTTGCGCCATATCAGGTTGCGCCTACATCAAGTTGCGCCACATCAGGTTACGCCCATCTCAGGTTACGTCAACCTCAGGTTGTGCGAAAGATACGTGGCAGTTTCCTCGAAAGACTATAACAGCAACATCATTTTCTGACAAATATGTCCAGTACCTCGGAGAAAAATATGTCCAGTACCTCTTTTGGACAAAACAAAAGAAAATGCCCTTTGGCCTTTTCTTCCCTGGTGCAACTCGTACCTGCTCCTACTTTGGCGTAACCTGTGCATATTTCTACATTGGCGCAACGTAAAGGGAAACATTGTTTAGTGGTTCCCTCTTCGTCATCATATCCAAAACTTACTGAGAAATTACTAAATCAAGGAAAATGCTCTTTGGCTTTTCCTCATTTTGCTCGAATCGTTGACTGGGTGGAAAGTACTGCTGGTTGCGCCTTTGCACCTATCAGCACAAAAGTGGATTCAGATAGAAATCCTACTATCCTTAACAGAGACAACCAAATCTCTGTCAGTAAGATGGGTTCTATTTAGAATAAACTTTACACAAAAAAGGGTGTTATGCCCACTCCAAAGATGTCAGGGCATGATCTACTGACCCTACGTATCTCAAGATCCCGACAAGGCAAACTGCTAGTATCTCAAATAGATGCACAAGTAGCACGCCTATCAGACTTGCGCACCTATATCAACTGGTGCCAATTAGGGTCAACCTCAGGAAAACATAAGATGTATCAAGCGCAACATGCACCAGTTGCTAACTTGCGCCAGAGGAAAAATTCTGAAGTGAAAAATCCTATGACTTATGCTAACCAGCTTAGCACATCTTTGTACACTCAAGGTACGGGACACCTCAAGAACAGGAATCATGTTCCGAATATCGTCAAGGACTACATTCCTGCAACTTCTTATCGTCCTGTAGTGATCTCCTTGAACTCTTGATACAGAAGCGGAAGGTTGCAAAGCCATCCCGTCCAGTGGTGGTCCAACAGCAAGAACATCATTGCAATCACCCCCATGAAGTTGTCATCAAATGCTGCTGTCAGTCAGCCAAGCGGTCTGTCTTTGACCGTTTGAACTATGTTCAGACTCCTGAACCTATCCTAGTGGATGAAGATGAACCACTCTACGCTTCTGTCAATGTGGCATCTCGAAGCACTGGGGTGGAAAATGCCCGAGACGTAATGCATCCCGCAATTCCAGTCAACAATACTTAGATCGGATTCATGAATCCGACGAAGGAGTGTACCAATATACTAGATCAAGAAGCCGAGACACAATCGGTCAAAGGAATCTTCCTTTTGACCAAGAAACAATCGGTCAAAGGAACTTTCCTGATTCCAACCATGATTCTCTCAGTCAACAAGATACCCCTATCACTTATTCTGGGGGTGATTCCTTATATGACTTTGATGCTGATAGTGAAAGTTTCAAAAGGACCATCTTTTCTACTAGCTCGTCTTCAATGGTCAGAGAAGTGACCTCTTATGTCGCCATAGAAGATCAAGATGCTTACAGTACTAACAATCAAGAGCAGAGAATTGCTACTTTAGAGGCTAGTTTGAAGAACATGGCTGAGATGATGATAGGCATGCATGTTGTGATTATGGCACAACATACGGTTCCACCGGTTGTGAATCTGGTTCCGACTCAATAACCTGTAACAACATCAGCTCCCATCAATATTGATCTGGGGTTACAGTCTTCTCACACTGCTTCCATTCCTGCGCAGGCTATTCCAAGTCAATCTAGTGTCGGAGGTGGTACTTATCATGCAGTACCCCCTCCTAACATATCAAATCAATCCACTGCTCCACAATCAATGGGAGATACCAATGCGGCCGTAAAACTTTTACGTACTCAATTTGAAGCTTTCAAATAGAAAGACGGCTTGCAGAAGCTTGGGATTAAGCAACCTTATCCCATAGAATAGAAAGAAGTCCAATTTCCACAAAGTATAAATTCTCTACTATTATGCTATTTGATGGCAGCACATCGCCAAGTCAATACCTTAATCACTTTGAGGTAATGATTGATCAACTCCAGCCAAATGACGCTCTACTCACTAGAGTGTTTATCGGATGTTTAGCAGGTACAGCTTACGACTGGTACCATATTTTGCCAGATGGTTGTATAACCTCTTTCTCTGGATTCAAACAAATGTTTCTGGAATGATTTTATGAAGGGACAAATGAAATGACTATGTTTGCTCTCATTAAAATTAGACACAATGAAACAACTGAAAGGTTCATTGAACGATTCTGCCGTGAGGCACTCAAAATGCCTCTTGGAACTCCACATGCTCTGACCATAGACACTTGCAAATCAAACATGTTGCCTATAATCAGCATGTGGATCGAATTGACACAGTTCCAGGATTGGCCTTCATTCATAGTGAATGCTAAAGCAGTAGAAGAAAGTACTGACAAGTTCAAACAATTAGGTATTCAGATGCCTAATCTTGACAAAGATGAACTTGCTACACCTAATAATAGTGGCCGTCAGAACAACCGCAAGAGTAAAAAGACTTTAGCTATCAATGTCAAAGGCAAAGAAACTCTAGCCGTAAACATAGGTCAATTAATACCTACTCCAACGGCACCACCACAGAAGGCACCACGTCCTAAAGAAGAATATTCTTTTAATAAAGATGATGTCATGAGTATCTTTGACTGTCTAATCAAGAGCAATAAACTTCAATTGCTAGAGGCAAAACGGCCAGATAAAGTAGGTAAAACTGACCACCCCAAATATTGTGTTTACCACAGTTTTATCGGACATCCGACTCGAGCATGCTATATGCTTAAAGGCAAAATCCAGGAGATGGTTAATTCTAGTGCAATTACTCTCCAACAAGACGAAAAGACTGTAACTGCTAATGTCATCTTTCTACAATTTGGCAATTTTCCTACTCAACTTGTGCAGGACGGCGTCATTTCCATCCCGAGAACCACTTTAGAGATTGTTAATCTCCCACCTGCCCGAACTGATGGTCTTATTCCTCTATCTACTAATAAGGGGGAGATTATGTGGATCCATCCTGATTTAGTGGCTGACTTTGAAGCACCTTCTTCATCCACGAAGTCTAAAAAAGCAACCAAATACAAGTCATATCATATGACTTCGTTGGGTGAACATTGTCCTCTACCTTTAACTACCATTTTCACTTCTGCTGCAAATCCTTCTTCTTTCTCCACTTCTGAGACAATAATGTCAAAGCCAAATATCAACCAGCTTTCCATCTGTACAGTCCACAGTCCCGTGAACTAATAACAAAGATGGGATATGATCTACAAAAGGCTCCCAGCTTAAATCATGGAAAAGGTTCTCCAGTACCTCTTTCTCTATGCCTTTCACATAATCAATCTCAGGTTGGTTTGGGTTACAGGATGAACTCTTTATCTTGTCAAAAAAAATCTTCCAGAAGCAAGACCCAGGCAAAAAGTTGCAATATGGTAACCTTTGAACCTGTATCCGAGGAAGAGGCCTTAACTGGTACCAGGTCTGGAAGAATTTACCTGAAATATTATTCAGAAGGCCAGGAGAACCCTGCTCTAGCTCCAGAGACTCCTCTAGCATCATCTTCTCCTGCTGTTAATGTTCCATCAGCTTCATCACCTCCAGTTGAACCAACTCCTCCCAAACCAACGACAGATGACAAAGGAAAACAACCTGTCCGCTTTGACAAAGTATTAAAGAAGACTCAAGTTGTAGGACTCGAGAAATCATATAACTTTGATATACTGGCTCAACTGGCTAATACCCCGGCTAGGTTATTAATTTTTGAACTACTGCGTCTCTCAAAAGAAACTCGAGAGACATTTAGTGAAGCTTTGATGCAAGCTGATACTTGTCTAGCACTCCTCAAGAAGCCAGAGGAGGAGCCTGTAATTTGTTTTCATTGTTATAGTGTGATGGAGCTGATGCCCAACATCACCTTTACACAAGATGATATGTTGCTGGAAGATAATCGTCATGACCAACCCCTCTACTTCATAGGATATGTCGATACTGTGAAGGTTGATCGCATCTTGATCGACCCTGGGTCTGCGCTCAGCATCATGCCAAAGACTTTAATAGATGCCTTAAAGATTTTTGTACATAATCTTTCAACAACTATCACGACAATTCTGGGATTTAATTATGGAAGAAGTGAACATTTGGGAAAAATCCGCCTGAAAGTTCAAATAGGCAATCTTCGTACAAAGGTTACTTTCTATGTGTTCGACAATCGTGGCTCTTATAATGCCTTGCTAGGAAGACCCTTTCTACATGAGCATAACATTGTACCATCCACTCTACACCAATACTTCAAATATGTAGACGTCAATGGAGAGGTCCAAAAGGAATAGCTGACCTAAATCCTTTCAAGGGCATTGAAGCATATTGTACTGATTCTCGGATGTACAAGGAAGAATTCATGAAGGTTGTATTAGCAATGGATAGTGAGGAAGATCAAAAAGATACTTCAAAAGATGTTCTCATAATCCCTGTTAAAAGAAGTACTACTCGTCCCTCTTCTTCTCAGGCGTTGACTATCCATCTTTTCTCTCATAACAAACAGCTTCCTGCTCTAGAAAGAGAACAAAGAAAGCTCACCTCTTTTGAGCCTCTTGTTATCGACCTTCGTCGTAACAAACCTTCTCCTTCTCCTCCTCTGGTTATTAACCTTCCTAAGCCTTCTGTTAAGGCCAAGAATCCTTCCTCTTATCCTCTGGTTATCAACCTTACTAAGACTTCTGTTAAGGCTAAGAATCCTATTGTAAATGATGATGTACAAATCAATAATGTAGCATCTCCTTTACAATATACTGATATGCTTTATTATACTCGATGTTATTTAGAAATGCTAGATAACTTCGAACCACTTACCATAGGGGCAGTTCAACCTCTCCAAGATGAAATATTGCTCGAGCCAATGTAGGACTCCTTCTTCTTAGTTCCTTCCAGGAAGAAAGATGAACTTCCTATACTTTTTATTAGTAGAACAAAACAGAAGATCATGCCCAATGATGAAGAAGAAAATCACGATAATGGAAGACTTCAACTACGTCGTTATAGTCAACAATCAAAAGATATTAATAAAAAAATGGGCTATAATTTTAAAGCTGGTCTCAATGGTGGTAAAGGAAGGCAAACTCCTATTCGTATCCCTGCTCCAAAAGGAACTGCTGAGTTCTCGGAAGACGACAAAAACTTTGCCGAAGCCTCTAAATTTGATCCTTAGGCACAAAAGATGGATACTTAATGGGAGCTTTGCTTCGAGCAGCGTGAGCCACCCACCGAAGATCAGTTGGTTCAAGTCGATGTTGGAGAAAAAACTTCCCTAAAACTAATATTCGTCAGCAAAGGCCTCCCTGAAACGGATAAACAAGAACTGATCCAACTCATTAGGGGATACATTGATGTATTCGATTGGAGCTATAAAGACATGCCAGGATTAGAACCCCAGATTTCTTCCCATAAACTCAACATTCTGCCGAATATAAGACCAGTCAAGCAACAACAGCGTCGATTTTGACCTGACATAATATATGCCATAGAAGCCGAAGTTAAGAAGCTCATTGCATGTGGCTTCATCAGAGAAGAACAACATCCAGACTGGGTGGCTAATGTTGTCCCAGTTTTGAAGAAAACAGGGAAGGTCCGAGTCTGCATTGACTTCAGAGACCTTAATAAAGCTTGTTCCAAAGACGAATTTCCTTTTTCAATTACTGATGTCATGATCGACAATACTTGCAGATTTGAACGTATATCTTTTATGGATGGATTTTCAGGATATAATCAAATCAAGATGCATCCAGAAGATGAGAAACATACATCTTTTTGTACTCCTCTTGGAGTTTATTGCTATACTGTCATGCCGTTTAGTCTCAAAAATGCAGGTGCAACTTACCAGCGGGCCAGGAGTACTATCTTTCGTGATTATTTACGAAAGACGGTTGAATGTTATGTAGACGATATTACTGTCAATAGTCGTCTAAAGGAAGACCACATTCAAGACTTGAGAACTATATTCGATCTAATGCGCCAGCATCAACTTAAGATGAATCCCACCAAGTCATTCCTGGGAGTCTCTAGTGGCAAATGTCTTGGATTCGTTATTACCTCTAAAGGTATACACGTTGACCCTGAGAAAATCAAAGCCATTCAAGAAATGCGTCCTCCACGCAACCTAAAAGAGCTACGAGGATTCCAGGGACGGCTTGCGTACATCAGAAAATTCATCTCAAATCTCTCTGGACGCTGTAGACCGTTCACTCAACTTATGAAAAAAGGTGTGTCTTTTATTTGGACTGAAGAATGTCAACAAGCATTTGAAGACATAAAGTGGTACTTGATAAACCCTCCAGTTCTAGTGCCTTCAGTCTCAGGAATACCCTTCCTGATGTATGTTCGAGCGATGAACCATTCATTAGGTGCTTTATTAGCTCAGAAGAATAAAGAAGGTCATGAATAGACTATCAATTATCTTAGTCGTACAATGATTGGAGCTGAACATCGATACATCCCAGTAGAAAAAGAATGTCTCGCTTTGTCTTTTGCTGTTCAAAAGACGAGACATTATATCACTGGCCAAACTATTCATGTTATTTCTAGAGTTAACCCTCTCCGGGTCTCAATGAAGAAGCCCAGTACACTCAATTCCAGACTTGCAATACGGACCATATTGTTAGCACAATATGATATGGTTTATGTTCCTCAAAAGTCTGTTAAAGGTCAAGCTCTTGCTGACTTTCTGGCAGCTCATCCAATTCCCGAAACTTTGGAGTCCAACATGATTTCAGAAAAAATTCTTACATGGCGTCTATTCTTTGATGATAAATCCAGAATCGGACCAAAATATACGATTGTCGCTGGAGTTGGAATCGTCCTCGTCTCACCTGACGGGTTAGCTATTCAAAGAGCTTATTCTTTAGATGAGTCGTGTTCCAATAATGTGGTTGAATACAATGCTCTTCTCATTGGTCTCCAATTGGCTAAACAATTAGATATTAAGTATCTTGAAGTTTACGGAGACTCCAAACTGATTGTCAATCAAGTTAAAGGCACGTATGAAGTCCGACATCAAGATCTGATTCCATATCATGATGCAGCGATCAGGATGGCTACTTCATTCAAAGGCTTCTTCATCGAGCATGTACGCCGAACGTGTAATACAGAGGTTGATGCACTCGCTAATCTTACAACAGTGTTAGTAATTCCAGTAAAAAGGCAACAAATGATCGTCATCACAAATAGAGAGTTATTTTGCATCGAGAATAACTCAAATATTGAAGTCAACAACTCAAACATGGAATTCAACAATTCGGTTGAAGTCTGTACTATCAGTGAAGATTGGAGGACTCCTTTTATAGACTTCGTAGTCCATGATATCTTACCCGAAGATTCTAAGGAGGCTACAACAATTCGTCGGCGGTCACTCAGATTCTATTATAATCATGCTACAAAGACACTCTACCGACGAACATTTGACGGCTTACTCCTACGTTGTCTCGCAGGAGAGAAAGCAAAACAAATACTTTGTGAAGTTTATGATGGTGTTTGTGGTGCACATCAGCCTGGTCCTAAACTACAGGATCGTATTCGTCGTATGGGCTACTATTGGCCCTCGATGATATCTGATGCAATCGATTATACAAGGAAGTGTCGAGCATGTCAAATCTATGCTGACTTCATCCATCAATCATCAAAATTTCTTCACCCGACGGCAGCATCATGGCCCTTTAAAGCCTGGGGCATGAATGTCATTGGTCCTATTAACCCTTCCTCGTCTCGAGAACATCGTTTATATTAGCCATAACTAATTATTTCTCCAGCCAAATGATGCTCTACTCACTAGAGTGTTTGTCGGATGTTTAGCAGGTGCAGCTTACGACTGGTACCATATTTTGCCAGATGGTTGTATAACCTCTTTCTCTGGATTCAAACAAATGTTTTTGGAATGATTTTATGAAGGGACAAATAAAATGACTATGTTTTCTCTCATTAAAATTAGACACAATGAAACAACTGAAAGGTTCATTGAACGATTCTGCCGTGAGGCACTCAAAATGCCTCTTGGAACTCCACATGCTCTGACCATAGACACTTGCAAATCAAACATGTTGCCTATAATCAGCTTGTGGATCGGATTGACACAGTTCCAGGATTGGCCTTCATTCATAGTGAATGCTAAAGCAGTAGAAGGAAGTACTGACAAGTTCAAACAATTAGGTATTAAGATGCCTAATCTTGACAAAGATGAACTTGCTACACCTAATAATAGTGGCCGTCAGAACAACCGCAAGAGTAAAAAGACTTTAGCTATCAATGTCAAAGGCAAAGAAACTCTAGCCGTAAACATAGGTCAATCAACACCTACTCCAACGGCACCACCACAAAAGGCACCACGTCCGAAAGAAGAATATTCTTTTAATGAAGATGATGTCATTTGTGTCTTTGACTGTCTAATCAAGAGTAATAAACTTTAATTTCTAGAGGCAAAACGGCCAGATGAAGTTGGTAAAACTGACCACCCTAAATATTGTGTTTACCACAGTTTTATCGGACATCCGACTCGAGCATGCTATATGCTTAAAGGCAAAATCCAGGAGATGGTTAATTCTAGCGCAATTACTCTCCAACAAGACAAAAAGACTGTAACTGCTAATGTCGTCTCTCTACAGTTTAGCGATTTTTCTGCTCAACTTGTGCAGGACGGCGTCATTCCCATCCCGAGAACCACTTTGGAGATTGTTAATCTCCCAACTCGAGAACATCGTTTATATTAGCCATAACTGATTATTTCTCAAAGTGGACTGAAGCTATACCTCTAGCTGAAGTCAAGACTAGGAGTGTCATCAACTTCATCAAACATCATGTGATCTACAGATTCGACGTTCCTCGGCGAATCATTCATGATAATGGGCCACAATTTATCAGCCAGAAGTTCACTCGATTCAGTGATGACAACATGATCAATCATATTGCTTCTACAACTTACAATCCTGCAGCTAACGGTTTGGCAGAAGCATTTAACAAGACCATCATCAAACACCTCAAGAAGTTTGTTTCTACCAACAAATGGAACTGGAGTAAAAAGCTTGGAGAATGTCTATGGGCTTATCGTACTACTGTACGTACTCCTACAGGCTGCACACTTTCTCTTTGGTATATGGATACAAGGCCGTCTTACCATTGGAAATTCAGATCCCTTCCCTAAGGATTGCCATTGCCAATGAACTCACAACAAAAAATAATGATCATCTTTGACTTCAGGAGCTTGAAGCTCTTGACGAGAAACGACTCCTAGCTCAGCAACATATTGAGTTATACCAAGCTCGTCTACCAAAAACCTTCAACCGCAAAGTCAAAGTTTGAACATTTCAGAAAGGAGAACTAGTTCTAACCATCAGACGTCCTATGACTATGACGCACATGAGCAAAGGCAAATTCAAAGCGAAGTGGGAAGGACCTTACATTGTAAGCAAAGTTTTCTCCAACGGAGCTTATCAATTGACTGGTATGGACGGTCGAGTCGTCATGATGTCTATCAATGGCAAATTTCTTAAGAAATACTATGTATAAAAATACATCAGCACAAAAACCAGAATGTAAATAAAATTTCTTTTATTGCAATAGTTCAAACAGAAGGAAATACATAAAATTAACGAGGACCAGAGCCCTCCTGATCGAAGACAAATTTTGCAAGAAGCTCGAAGACATTATTGTCCGATGACACCAGTAGTTCCCAAGCAGCCTTCCTCAGAGCTTCTTCCTCGGCAGTACTTCCAGGCTCCACCAGTTCGGTAAGAATATCCTGTTTTGGTTCAGGAACAGCCAAGCTTTCACCTACTTCTGGTTGAATGGATGGCGGAGGCTCATCGGAATGAGTCTCGATGGCAGCTTCGATCTTTGGGATGGCTTCACCCTCCTTGGTCGCATCTTCGAAAGACATTTGCAATGAAGGGATAGGTGTGGGTAACATCCTTAAAAGTTTCGTACTATTTATAGACTGAAAGGCCAAAACAGTCTGTCGCACAAACCGAAGCGACCTTTCCTCGAAAAGGCATGTTCGTTCATTCATCTCCTTTCATCTCGTGAAGAGGTCTTCATTTATTGTCTGTCTTGAGAACCGATGCAACCTTTCCTCGAAAGGGCATGCTTATTCATTCATCAATCTTTTCGTCTTTATTCACCTCGTGAACGAACCTACATTTATTATCGTTTATTTACTTTCTCGTAAATAAAGCTACAGATAATAAATACTCAAAATTTCTCGTAGAGTTCATCCAAATCATCAATTTTGTCTTTTGAAACCCAGCTATTTTAAAAGGTACCTTATCTTTATGATAAATTCGTATTATCATAGATATCCTCTTTTTAGACATGATCTCCTGTCTTTGAGTCCCAGCTGGCTTGAAGATCATTAATAGAGAAATGAATTCACGTCCACATTATCTCTAAATTCTATTTTCTATATCAAATGACTTATCACGTCCATATTACCTCTGATAAAGTCATCTTTTGAAATAATAATATCCCAAGAATTATATTCTGTCACGTCCATATTAACTCTGAGCAGATATAATGAATATTATTATTTTCCACAAATAAATATGTCACGTCCAGTACCTCTGAATATATTTCCTAGTCTATTACTTATATCTTTTACAAGGTATGCAACAAGTAATGGAACCACAAAAATCATTTCATTAATATTGTTTCAAAATGTTCAAAATACATCATGCAAAAAAAAGTGAGGAAAGAGAGGAGATGAACTTTTTTTTTAGTTGAGAAGAATTCTAACTTTCGATAAAAAATCAAAGAGATCGAAGAGTACGACTATTTATAGCTTTGTGAACGAAACTGATCGCGCAACTTGCGCTAAAAAGTCAGGCTCGAGTTTGACTGGCGTAACCCAGACAAAATTATTCTAATTCAAAGTATTTTGAAACTTTGAAGTCTTTTCAAGTTTTGAAAACTTTGAAGGGGATCTTGTAGAGACTAAAAAATTAAGCTATGCTACTCACCCAGAAGTCATCTCAGTAAAATGCATCATATCAACAGGTTACGCCATATCAGGTTACGCCTACATCAAGTTGCGCCACATCAGGTTGCACCCATCTCAGGTTGTGCCAACCTCAGGTTACGCGAGAGACACGTGGCAGTTTCCTCGAAAGACTATAACAGCATCATCAGTTTCTGACAACTGATAGCACGTATATTAAAAAAAATTGTTCGAATCCCGCACAACACGGCGCTCGAGAATATTTGGTCAGCTAGCAGTTTTCGTAATGTGTCAGAGTGCGCGAGTTTGTAATCAGGTGCAAGTTGCTGCATTGTGCCCCCATGCAACCTGATGAAGCTTGCGCAATGTGATCGAGTTGATATCAAGAGCAGGGTAACATGGCACGTATGTCACTAACTTCGTAGAACATGTCCACTATATTGCTCACGACCATGCATATCTCACTTAAATGATGCCATGCGTCCACAGCAGTTAGTGTAACCGCTCATACAAGTTGCTACATTGCGCCCCCGTGCAACCTGATGAAGGTAGCGCAATGTGATCGAGTTGATATCCAAAGCAGGGTGACATGGCACTTATGTCACTAACTTCGTAGAACGTGTTCACTACACTGCTCATGACCATGCGTATCTCACTCAAATGATGCCATGCGTCTACAGCAGTTAGTGTAACCGCCCGTGCAAGTTGCTACATTGTGCCCCCGTGCAACCTGATGAAGCTCGCGCAAGGTGATCAAACAGTATCCAGAATAGGGTGACATGGCGCGCAAGCCACTAACTTCGCAGAACGTGACCACTACACTATCCACGACCAAGCGCATCTCAATCAAACGATGTCACGCTTCCACAATAGTTGGTGTAACCGTTCGCACAAGTGAACAGGCGCGCAGCCTAAAGCTCGCGCAACCCAGAATAACTGCTAAACAGTTATTTTTAGAACTCTATAAATGGAGTTTCAAATCAGTATCAAAGGATGACGAATGATCATAATCTCCTTCTAAAGTATTGTTGCATCCTCAAGAGGCTCGTGTCTTCGATATCACATCGTCCAAAGGATAAATTGATCGTCTTCTGATCAGATTCCTATAGTTGTACTTCACCAGAAATCAATTGTACTTTTTGTACTCTTTCTTAATTTGTAAAAATCAAAACCACTTTTGTTTTTGCAAAAAATCATCCACATCACGTACTATCACCACCATCATCATCAATCGCATCGCCACCACCGAGCACACCTATCACCATCGCTGCCTTCCATACACTGCGTGTGCCGATCCGTGCCACTCTGGGCGCCTTAGACCCCGTGCTGCCACCATCAGCGTGTGCCACTACCAAATCTACTACTGTGCGTGCCGACAAGGCCGCACCTATCATCCTCCATCGTCGAGCCCTACGATGTCGGTTGCTATGACCGGTGTTCCTCGTCGCGAAGCCAATTAATCCAGCGCCGCCTCGACCGAGTCTCAAGATCTACGTCGGTAGATCCTATAGTTGCGCTCTCTAACGCCGACGACCAATCGTCGTACCGAGCTCTCCTTTCCTCGGGTCCCCGCCGTCGACCAGATTCGGCGACCCCAGACCGCTGCTGCTCCAAGCGCATCTGCCTCCACCGGATCCAAGCACCGGGCCGGACCACGATCGAGGTGAGCTTCGTTGGCCCTTATTCTTCCTCCTCTCGATTCTTATTATGTCCTCTCGTTCTCTCTCTTGATGACTTTCTTCTTCCTCCCCTTGATCTTCCTCTCTCCAGCTCTCTCTCGATCACTTTCCACTCTCTCTTTCTCTTGGTTTCAATCTCTCTCTTCTCTTCTCCCCCACTCTATATTTATATATATATATCTATTCGTTACTAATTATGGGAATAGTATAAGTGTTTGTAATATACTTTTTTATAGTATAAATGTTTGTAATATATATATATATATATATATATATATATATATATATATATATATATATATATATTTATATATTTATATATATATATATATATATATATATATATATATATATATATATATTTTGTATATATAAAAAATATATATATATATATATATTTTGTATATATATATATATATATATAAATTATATATTGGGCTTTCCAGGCCTACAATATTTATGTTCATTTCAAATGGGCTAATAGACCTATATTGTTTGCCGATTATCAAAGTGGATTATTAAACCCTAAATTATCAAGTAACTATTTAAAATGGGATTTTAACCCTATATTTGCTATTTTTATTATCTAAAATGGGCTACTAGCCTAACATTATTTACTATTTAGGCTTTTAGCTCCATATTATTCAAGTAGAATCAAATGGGCCTAGAGCCCTACATATTTAGTCATTTTTTCTAAATTGGGCCCTTACCCTAAAATTACGACTTATTAGTAAATGGGCTTGAGCCCTAAAGGTGCATTTTTATTTATTACAAATAGGCCTTGACCTTAAATTCAATAGTCAAGTGGCCTAATTAAATAGCATAAAAGACTATAAATATAATTATAGGCATGGGCTTTGGGCCCTAGATCGTATTTGATCAATTTTAGATTGAATAATTATTTTAACCTTAGCCTTCTTAATACTATTAGCAAGTTTTAAATATTTTCTAAATAATAGTTTCTTGCCAAAGTAGTATTATTAGGTATAATATATGACTAAGCCCTAAGCCGATTCCCTCTTTGACTTAATTGATCAAAGCATGATCATGACTAATCATGTTTCATTTTGTCTTTTCAACACAGACTTATAGCCTAAATCGTGATTTTCGTACTCAACGATAATATCAGGCATTCTTATTTTCGGACAATCTTGGAATATCTTCACTATGATCATCTCAAAAAATTTGGGAACCTTATGATCTTCGGCATAATCATATTACGCTTGGGATTAATTATGGTCGTTAGCTTCTGATACTGTAACCCATGTTCCCAAATTTTTTTAAAATTTTTATTTATTTTATTAATTTTAAATATTTCTTTGTTAGAAAATAATTTTTGTTTGAATTTTTGCAAAAAAGATATAGGAACTTTAAATGACAAAAGGAGTTGCCAAATTATTTTTTATAAGATTTTATATTTGATATACTTTAGAATTATCTGAATTATTATTTATTTTAAAGATTTGGATTTATCAAATCTGTTTTAGATATTATTTGATAATATTAGATATTATATCTTTGATTATTATTTTGATCATTGAGATTTGATCCAACAATAATTTAACTAATTTAAATTTATGGAAACATTTACTGTTGGATTCCAAATACTTATCTATCTAGGAGGACTCCACCCTATTTAAAAGGAGCTTTCCTTTACCTTTTCCCATAGACCCAATATGTTTGTGAAACGTAGCCAATCGTCATTATCATCATAATCATAATCATATCTTTGTCCACGTATTGGTGTGTCACAACCTCCATCTAGCCCACCATAGCCATGTATTTTGTTTGTACATCATGTCCATTTTCATCCATTCTATTCTATTATTTTTACAGTTATAGTCCATCTACATGTGCGACAATCCTGAAGACGACACTAGTTTTCCCTGTGACCGGTGTCACGCAGGACATGATACAACCATAAACTAAACCCTAACCCTAACCCTTTGCACTGTCGCCCATGTCAGGTAAACTTTAGCCTTTTATTCCACTATGCCGGTGATCATAACCTTCGACAACACGAAAACCCTTGTCCTCGGCCCCATCACCACCCGAACACCACCAGATCCCTGACCAACCAGCCACTCCTCCACCAAACCCCCATGCACCGCTCACTTCTCGGCCGGATACCCTCTATTCCATCAGCCGTTTGATGCCACCCCGGGTGAAACCACCAGGTCGCGGCCGTCGACTCGCTGTGCCCGATCTTTTTTCTGCCAGCGCAGACCAATGCTGTTTACATCGAGCAGCGACCACCTCCTTGTGGTTGACCGAAAGTCGAGTCGCCACCACCGTCGATCTTTACTCGAGCGCCAACCATCGTCTCCGCAACTCCTCCCTTCAGATTCGGTCTCCACCGGCGACCCCAGCCTCAAGTGTCCAGCCTCCGTGCCAGTATTTCGAGACCGCATCCCCATACGGAGCCGGCCTGTCGTGTGTCGCCGTGCCCACATGCACAGAATCTTCTTCGAGCAGCTGCACCACGTACATCCGCCTTCAGTCGATGAAACCTCTTTCCGGAGCCTCCCTCGGTGAGGTCTCCACTGGATTTCCTCTCCATCTCTCTTCCTCAAATTCTTCTCTCTCGCTCTCTGATTTTTTCTCACTCTTCCTTTTCTTTTTTCCAGGGAGGAGAATAGGGATTAAGGTTTTATTAATATTTCTATTTATTATTATTATTATTATTATTATTATTATTATTATTATTATTATTATTATTATTATTATTATGTATTATAGAAAGCTTAGTAAGTAATAACAATATTAATATATTAAAGGTACTGTATACATTGGAAGTGTTGAATGTTTGTATATTTATTATATTAAAGTATAATAATCAGTATGCATACGTATTAGTATATATATGCATATATTATTATCAGTAGTATTATTATCGTTATTATTGTTAATATTATTGTATTATCTTAGTTAATATTAATTAGTATATATACCAATTTTTCTAAATAATATTGTAAAAAAATATAGTATTGGGCTTGGGCCCTAACTTGATTTTGAAATTGGATCTAAAAATCCTAAAAATATTATTGTATTATTTTCTATTTGATTAAATTAAAGTTTTGACCTTGATTTCTATATTTTTCAAGTTTAAATAATAACATATAGTTTCCATAAACTATAAACAATTTCTAAAATGGTTATATATATATATATATTTTTTTATTTATATATATATATATATATATATATATATATATATATATATATATATATATTAATGCAAATTTCTTCGATTATTGAACCATGACCGTAACTAATCGATTATTTCCTATTTATTTGCGAATCCTGACTTCTTATACAGACCCTTGGCTATTTGGACTATCTGGACGCAATAGTGCGGTCTGTCCCACCATTAGAGATCATCTTGTGATGTTTTAGCATATGAACCTATTCTTTGTCGACATGATCGTGTCGCACATGTCGACTGCAACTTAACTCAAGGCAAGTACACTATTGCTTTATGTTCTTAGTATATTATAATGCTATTCTTCGTTGTGTTTTCATCGGTTTAGACACAATTGTGATATAATAGGACTTGTTGTACCATGATTGTTATTATTGTTATTGTTTAGTAAGTCGGAAGGGAAAATACAAAGTAGGTATGTGAACAAAACCCAACTGTTGTTATTGTGGATAGCTAAGTCATACAAGTCACGTATGGGTTAGCCGTACCTTTTATTGTGGATAGCGATCTATATGATATATCATATTAGCCTAGCCGTTCACATGTTAAAATTTATTTCACACACTGTCTGTTAGTCTTACTTGTTCATGATCATTTTCTAATTATCTTGTTTATACATGTTCTTTCCAGTAGTCTTCTTGTATATGTTTTCAATTCATATACATATTTTCTTTATTGTTATATTGCTTGCATCTCTATCTAGTTTTATTTTGTGCTGAGTTATATTATTTCAGTAGGCTTGTACTTTGCTCCTTTTTTGATTTGATATGTTGCAGGTGACTTACTATTTTGCACTTGGAACCCTTCTGGGGGGAGATAAAGACATATGAAGGCCAACCTTAGATTCTAGATAGATTAGATAGTTTTTGAATTTAAAGATTTAGCAGGTTTGTTTCTGAATATTATTTTAATGTATTATTGGATTTGTAATTTGAATAATTATCGTGAATAAGCAAATAAATATAATTTTGTATATTTCAGATTGACATCGTGGTCTAGACAGCGTATTACCGTCGATGCTGTAGCGTAGGCTGGACTTGGCCACATATCATATCCTGAAAAGCATGAGCGGGTTATGGCGGATACTTTCTGTATTGACACGTTCGTGTCGTTTACGTCGACAACAAATAACCACGGCAAGTACTTTAAACCTATGTTACTCATTTCTTAAATATTGCTATAAATGCTTGTGTAGTTAGCATAACATTATTTGGTGGCACTTGTAGCTTACACATCGTACTCTTTATTCATATGCCACGATTTCTTAATTTAATGATCATTATGATCGTACCTTATGATTTATGATCGTGACTTTATGATCATTTCGTGTCGTAACTTGTTTATTGGGCACATAAATACCTTAGTATACATGTGGGCTACCCAGAATCATCCTATTAGTCTTGCTTGCCTACTAACAGGCGCACATCACATGTGCATCGTGCCGTATCTTACCTCCTAGCCGCCCATATGTGGAATACGGTATTTCAAACACCTAGAATAAATATATTTTAAGGTCATGCCATGTTAGTCTTGATGATTAGCAAGTTATTGTTAGCCATTTATTGACATGGTCACTATTTTATCTAGTTCCTTATTATTTCCTTGGCTACTTGCTTGTTCTTTTACTTAGTTTCATGACTATTACATATATTCATACTTAGTATTTGGTTATGGCTAACATTTATATAAGTGGTACTTGCTCCAATGCTGAGTGGATAACTAATTTTATGTGTTGTCGATGATCGTTATACCTTTCTTTGGACCCTTCGATTGCACAATGAGCCATAAGCCCTGGAGCTATCCCGTTAGGGATATGGCTATCTTTGCTATTTTCACTTTTATTTAAGACCCGAGATCGTCCTCTCATTTCCTGGTGGTAGGAGCAAATTCCGTCTATCGGAAGAGGAAGATTATTTGTTCCATTTTCTAGTTTATTTCCATTTGTTACCGGATTTATCTCTGGGAAACACCTGATTATGCTGTATTAATTATGACCAAACACTTGAAATCTTTTGTCATTTTATTTTTGTTTATTTTCTCATATCTTCCTCTTTTAGCTACTGTGAATGAGTTGCACTATTAATCACGTGATCTTGAGGTATAAACAACACACTACCGCCGATGTTGCGGCATAGGCTGGGCGTGCCTTGCAACTCGTGCCCTAATATGTGGGTATGGGTTGTGACATGTTCGGGGCAGCCTCATCCTCCTCAAAGGCTATAGCGAAAGCTCGTCCCTCCTGTGGTGCTGCCCTCCGCTGCTGCTGGTGATGGGTGAACCTCTGCTACTGAGTGGGGAGAGGTGGTCCCCTCGGTGGTGGCACAGGTGGTCCTCCAGCTCCTCTGGGTCCTGTGGCTAGTCCAAGAGCAAGACGAGCAGCAGCCTGCTGGCAATCTCTCATCTGATGTCCTGGCGATTTGCAAAATAAGCGAAGCCCTAACCTCTTATTACATACGTCAAACTGATGACCTACCGGTGGCAAAAAGCATAAATAATCGTCGTCTGTGTCTGTCTCTGTAGCTGGGGTACATGAGATCTAGGAGGACGAAACTGCTGCTGGGGTGCAGAATGCTGAGGTTGAAATGGCCTCGCCTATGCGTTGGGCCGCTTCAATGGGCCCTGATATATCTGCGAGTGCCTACATCTTTATCTCTCTTGGTCCAGGGCCACATGTCCTTCTCGACTCCCTAGGCATCGCTGAGGATGTCCTTATAGGTGCTGGCCCGGCTGGTAGTGATAGCTAAGCAAATTTTCCAAGACAGTCCCTTCTTGAACCGGCGGGCTCGTTCATATGGTGTACTAAATAGTGACTCTGCAAAAGGGCTTAGTCAGCTGAACTCTGCCGTGTACTCGTCAACTATCATTCTGTCCTACTCTAGTGGCTCAAACTGGCTCTCGAGGGCATCTCTAGAGATCCCTGGGAAGAACTTATCCTTGAACAGACTCATGAAGTCTGTTTAGAGAAGTCCTGCGGCTACTAGTCGTGTCTCATTTCGGTACCAGCATGGGCAATATCAAACAACTGCATGTTGGCTGCCTCTATCTTGAGGTCTTCGAAAATGCAGGCGACCTGGAGTAGCCTCTAAACATTCTCTAGCCACTCGTCGGTATAAAGAATCTGTTCTGTATAGATCCAAGGGCCCAAGATTCTTGAAATCTGTAGGAAATAATAATGCCTTGTTCTCATTGCTAGGGTTTGTTACAATATATATAGTGTCTACATTTGGGCTTATGGGTATGGGCCATATTTACATTACAAATATAATCTAACACCCCCCCTCAAGTTGGAGCATGCAAGTCACAAATACCCAACTTGGGAAGGAAAGAATCAAACGCTTGCTTTCCAAAGGGCTTGGTGAAGATGTCAGCCAGTTGAGAAGAAGTAGGAACATGCGAGGCTATTACGGTGCCATCTCTAATAGTATCGCGAACAAAATGCAAATCCACCTCAATATGCTTACTGCGCTCATGAAATACCGGATTCTCAGCCAGGTGCAGGGCTGACTGACTGTCACAATACACCGACATAGCAGACTCCTGGCGAACGCCCAAACACACCAATAACTCCTTCAACCATTTCAACTCACAAACAAGCGCAGCAAGAGATCGGTATTTAGCTTCAGCAGAAGATCGGGAAACAGTTGATTGCTTTTTGTTCTTCCAAGAAATAGGAGATCCCCCAGAAACACCAACCAGCCTGTAACAGAGCGGCGAGTCAAGGGACAACTTGCCCCGTCGAAATCACACCAACCAGAAAGATGGAGATCACAATTAGCTTTCAAAAGAATACCCTGTCCTGGTGTATTTTTGAGATATCTGACAACTCTCAAAGCAGCATGCCAATGATTTTGTCGAGGCTCCTGTAAGAATTGAGACAAGATATGCACAACATAGGCCAAGTCAGGACGAGTAAATGATAGATAAATCAACCTCCCAACCAGCCTCTGATAAGTCTCTGCATCCGCCATCCTTGGATTAGTCGATTCTGCCAGCTTGTGATTGGGCTCCATGGGAAAACCAGCAGGGCGAGACCCCATCAAACCGTATTCTGAAATGATGTCCAAAGCATACTTCCTTTGACACAAGGAAATTCCTTCCGCACTCCGAGCCACCTCTATGCCAAGAAAGTACTTCAACACACCGAGGTCCTTCATGTGAAAGCAAGAACTAAGGTACTTTTTGAAAGCATCTAAAGCACCTGAGTCATTACCAGACACAATCATATCATCCACACAGATCAAAACATGCAACTCTACCTTTTCCTTAAAAAAAAGAAAAAAGAATAATCGGAATGTGATTGAATAAATCTATAGGATATCAGAGAAGCAGTAACCTTAGTGAACCAACAACGTGGTGCCTGTTTCAATCCATATAGAGACTTACGCAGCGACACACTTTGTCGGGTTCACTATGCGAAAAACCTGGCGGTAACTTCATATATACTTCTTCTGTTAGATCTCCATGAAAAAAAGCATTGTGCACATCCATCTGGTGCAAAGTCCAACCTTTCACAGCTGCAACAGCTAAGAATGCCCGAACTGTAGGCATCTTAGCTACCGGGGCAAATGTCTCTGAATAGTCGATCCCCTCAACCTGATGATTACCGAACACAACCAGCCGTGCTTTGAAGCGCTCAATACTTCCGTTGGATTTGTACTTGATTTTATACACCCATCGACTTCCCAATGCTTTCTTTCCAGGAGGCAAATCGATAAGACTCCATGTCTCATTATCTTCCAGAGCTTGTATTTCAGTTTGCATAGCTGCGCACCAGCCTGAATCTCGCGAGGCCTGGCGATATGAAGTAGGCTCAACACCTGCAGTGATGGCTTCAAGAAAATCTCTGTGTCTAGCAGTAAATATGTCATAACTTAGAAATTGTGTTAGAGGATACGAAGTACCTGAGAAAGTGACAGGAACAGATAAACTGTAGTGAAGGGGGACTTTTACTTCGAACAACATTAGTCACAAAATCCTATAATCTCACTGGCTGTGATTTCTTTCTCATTCCTCTTTCCAATACTACCTCGTCGGGCACCTCTGGCAACACTGTATCCCCTGTATCATCAGTAGTATCCGTATTACCCCCAGCGGATTCTCCTGTCAATACTTCTGTAGCTACTTGTGCATCCTCGCTACTCGGTACCGCGCTACCAGCAACCACTCCGGCCTCAGAAACCGTAGCCGGCACCATCCCAAAAGCCTCTACATCGTCTCCCGGCACCTCAACAGATGTATGGCGTGTCGCAGAAGACATCTCGCTAGCAGAGCCTGTCACGACCCGTACCCACTGTTTGGGTACGAGAACGCAACAACACCCAGCCTACGCCGCAGTGTCGGTGATAGAACGCTGTCCTAGGTCACAATATCTAACAATATAATGCTAAGCAGTTATACTCCCCGAATGAGGGTGACATAGCATATACAGTCTCAATCACATCTAAGGTAGAGCATGATAGGATAGATAAAACATGAAATCCAAAAGAGATACAGGAGATAGAAGTCTAAGTGTCTAAGATACATAAACCCAGAAATACATCTCAAAACTCAAATACAGTAATCCACAAAGTAAATACAACTCCAGACAAAAGAAATGACTATCTAAACAACCTCTAAAGTGTCTCCTCTAGGCTAGCAGGCAACCTCCAAGCTATCTGTAAAATTTTTCAACAGGGCCAGTCAGGACTGGAGCGAGTACAGTACATCTCAATAGATCATAGCATGTTAGAAAATATAATCATGCAGTAAAGTAAGATACAGGTACTGAAAGAAGTGCAGTATGTAAACAGAGAGAGAGCTGTAATAGAAATATCTACTATAAATAGAGAACTAGCAGTGACTAGTGAGTCAGAGTACAATATAGACATGTAAATGGCATAGGAGATTCTGATAAGACACTATGGAAGAGATTCTGATAAGATACTACTTGGGTATTATTCACATGTCCAATTCTACTCTCCCGTACCCCCAATCAATACACAAGGATCTAAACAGGTTATGTTATTGTACATGATATCACATGGGGGCCCATGAAAGGGTGCACATGATAGTATACATGGGGGCTCCGTGAACATGAGAGTACAAGATTCACAGGAGTGTATATGTATAATGAAAGCACAGGAGTACATGATAAAAGTGAAACACACATGACACAATGTACCCGATGCTCCCGAGGGGGATAACATCGCATGTAGAGATCCATCTAGTACCAATCCGTGTGACCAACGTGACAGTACAAGTAAAGTAATCTACTACAGGAAATAATTCTAAGCAGGATATGAAATGATCAGAGAATGTACTCGCCTGATAACCTGAACAGCTGATAAGTATAGGGGGGTCCAACTGAAGCCACAGAGTCCTATTTAAAGCAACACAGGTTACAAGGTGTTCAAGTTGTAATAAATGAATCTCTATAATCAATCTACATTATCCTAGGTTCTTTTAAGTCAAAACAACTCTAGGTCAACTCCGGTCAATAATCTAGTCAAACTAGGTCAAGTGTTGACTTACAGTTGACTTTGGGTCAACTGGTCAACTCTGGTCAAACAGGGTCAATTCTAGTCTAATATAAAGTGTACTTCGTTATTTGTACGTCGAAACTTACGTCACGCAAATCGAGATAAGAAGATTATCGGTAAAATTGATAATCTTATTATAGTGATCCACGTGTCCATCTTGTCAATTTTAGCGATGTGAGATCACTGGAATTGACTGAGCTCAGTTTCGTTGTACTAATCCCGAAATACGAACATTATAAGAATTAATTATTAATTAATTATAAAAAGGTTAAACTCAGAGAAACTATCAACAAACATTGTCGAACGATGAAATAAACATCGCCAACGTGTCTAGAATGGTCAAATTAGCTAGGATAGCCTACCCATCGGTCCAATTTGGACACAAGGGCAAAAAGGTAATTTTGGGTCAAAACGGTGTCCGTATCGGAGCCGTTTTGCACCGAAAAACGTGCAAGAAAACAAGTCTACAAAATATAACAAATTATATGTCCACGAAACCAGAATGACGATACGAACCCAATGGTATCTCCAGAATTGGATTCCGTTGACCCGATCTCCATTTGGCCCGTTGACCAGAACTTGGAATTCCGACTTGCACGAAAATGCGTACCGGAGCCAATGTTCTCAAAACTTAGCAAACTACCTGTCAACGAGTCCAGAATGATGATACGAACTCAACAATATCTCCGAAATTGGATTCCGATGAGCCGATCTCAAAATGACCCGTTGACCCGGATATTGGTATCCGACTTGCACCGAAATGCGTACTGGATCCAATGTCCACCAAAACCTAGCAAATTATATGTCAACGAGTCCAGAATGACGATACGAACTCAACGGTATCTCCAGAATTGGATTCCGATGAGCCGGCGTCAAAAAGTCCCGTTGACCAAGAACGTGGGACCCACTTTGCACCGAAAAACGTGCCAGGGCCTACGTTCTCCAAATCTAACAACTTTTATATGAAAACATGCCAGAACGATGCCACAAGTCTACTGGTGGTGTCAGAAATGAAATCTGGAGTCCCGTGTTCAAAAATGGAATTTTACAAGTTGGAAATTACGAATTCGGACGGCCAACTTTGGCGTCGAATTCAACCAATCAAACAAGCTCACAATGAAACGAAACTGGAGGGGTAGCAAGAGGGTTATACCAGCTTCACATCGGAACAGGCAGCACGCCAAACGAAGCTGTGTTGGAGGAGATACAAGCTGACAAAGTTGGCCCCGCAAAACTGTCCAAATTTAATACAATTTAAACGGTCAACTTGGTGGCTGGTTTTGATGTATCAAACGATAACATTAACGGACGAAAATTGACAGGGATGAAGGTGGATATACCGAGATTGTGACGGAGCAAAGAAATCGCCGATCCAATGGTCGGATTTCTGGGAAAACGTACGCGAAGTCGCTTCGACGGAGCGCCAAAATGAACTCGATTCCGCGCGCGTCACGACCGGACGTCGTGCAAAACGCACGAATCGTCTCGACGGTGCGTCCCGGAGGACGGTGGCCGCCAGGGAACTATCCACCTGAGCTCGCCGGAGGGGGGGCTGCCTACGGCGGTGCTTGGCCGTCCACGATGGCGCTGCACCGCTCGTGCGCGCGCGCAAGGGACGCGCCATGCAAGCGCAGCCGCTGCTGCTGCCGGCTCGCGCGGCCTGGCCGACGACGAGGCGCGGCGGCACGTTCGTTTGGCCTGGCCCGGCGAGGCCAGGGGCGGCGCGGCCTAGAGCTGGTGGTGGCGGGCTGTGTAGAGAGGTGGAGATGTGGTCGGGTGGTGGTTGTTGGTGGTGGATGGTTGATGAGAAGAAGGAGGAGGTGATGTAGGCCGGGGTGGAGTTGCTGTGTTGGCGCGACGGCCATGGCCGACGGCCATGGCCGACGGCTAGGGGGAGGTCGGAGTCGGGTTGCCATGAAGGTGTCGAGTTGCATGGTGGTGGAGTGCTGGTGTAGTTTTTGTTGTTGTTGCATGAAGGAATAAGGAAGGAGAGAGAGAGGATAGTAATTAATTACATGTGAGAGGGAAGAGAGAGAGAAAAGTTGCTCTCTTGGGGTTAGGGCCGGCTGGCTTATGGGAGTGAGGAAAAAGTGCTGTAGGGGAAAAAAATGGATGGATAGGATTAAATGAAGAGATCCTATGGCTAGGATTTATATTGGAAAAATTGGTCATTCCAATGGAGATTTAATAAATAGAATTTTCTAATAAATATAGAAAAATATGTAGGAGAGTACTTGATATTTTTGGGCAAGAAAATACGAGGGTGTCATGATGGAGAATAACATGGAGCTGGACTGGACTCGGTGGAGCCGGATTGGGTCAAAACCGAACATTGTACAATAATTGAATTAAAAAATAGACGTTGATAATCATGAGTGAATAAGTAGCACATGGGAATTCCAATAAATGGGACACAAGTGGCAGACGGGTAGTAGGCTCAATGTGGGCCATGTCCATAATTGAGGCTGACAGGTTTTGGTCGATAGGGGACCCACAAATCAAATTGGAAAAATAAATGTGACACCGTGGAGTGAAATAAAATCGGGTCACGTGTCAGAAAAGTTGTGCAAAGCAAATGGAGCACAAAATGACGTGTCTGAGTGGGACACGAAGGTCATGGGTGACGAGCGTCTCGAGTAGATCATCAATGAGAAGTTGGTTTCAAGAAAATAACTGGTCTTGCGCTCCAAAATTAAAAGTCACGGTAACGTGCTAAAATGATCAAGGAAAAGAGTGGGAAAATAATTAATAATCAAATGGTCTAAATCGACCCGAAGTTCAGCGAAGCAAAAAGAGTACAAGGAAACAAGTTTGGATGGGACACTATATACCATCATGAAGGTAATCCTGTCCACTCCAAAACTCGTGAAGAAGATTTCCAGAGTTGAACATCCCTGACACTCCAAATATCAATGGCACGGGAAAGCACACTTAAGGAAAAAATAACAGAATAAATTATTTATTGAAATTAAAATCAATCAGAAAATAAATAAAAATAAAAAAAATCAACCCGAAATTCAGGGTGCTCACATCTTACCCACCTTATAAAAATTTCGTCCTCGAAATTAAAACGTCCATACTCCCTCTAGGTCAAACCCCCACAATCAAAGTCCCAGATTAAAACAAATCATGTGATCAAAAGGACGACATACAGGGTCATGGCATACGGTGGTAGTGAAAGTCTCATCTAGGTATACTAGTCGTGCTAATACCAAAACGGTCATAGGGTATCAAACACACAAGCAATCTAGGGTGCTAAACTAGAGAAGTTACAGAAACAACAAACCATCAAAACTGTAAGACAGCCTACCATCCTATGTGAAAACTAGTACTTATCATAAAAATAAAGAAAAGTAACTACCAATTATCTTTAAAGGGTTCAGAAAAATCAAAATCAAAGTTAAAGAATGAAAGCCAATTCCGTGGAAAATTCCAATCATAATACATATTAAGAATATTTAGTCTCGATACGACCTAAGTTGATCAAATTGGGGAAATCAAGACTTAGGCAATATGGAGGACAGGTTCAACAAAGTCTGAGATCGAGCATACAAGGATGGAGATTCAGGTCACAATCAAATTTAATTCAATTAAATACAACCCAAGATATAAATATGATAAGAAAAGATAATCGACGTCGATTTGGTCGTCATTAAGGAAACTAGGATTCAATGATATTGAAAAACCCTTTTTAGAGAAAACAGGAAAAGATTTCATACGAAGTCAGCAAATCATCCCTCTCTAATACTATCAGTTTATCATTTGCCAATCATATATATTTTTTTTTCTATTCCAATATAAATCAACCATTATATGACTACCCCCAAAAATTTTATAACCTTCAGTCATCCAAACCTTTACCATGATCACTATAAACAAAATTTCTAACTTCTAAAAATATTTTCCACGAAACATACCCCTCTTATTTAGGAGTCAACACTTATTCATTTAATCAAATTTCAAAATTCTTTCACCTCGTTCTAAATTAGATCTGAAACCTCTAAATCCAGTTTATGAAATCCTTGGACTTGTTTAAATCAAGTCTCGTATTTACTCAACTCCAATACCACCATGTCATACAAAATTTATTCTTATTTATAAATCAACCTTCATATTTTCTTCAATGTTCACTTCAAATATAATCCTTTTGAATTCTACAATTTTTTTTTCCAATCATCAAAATAATTCCTATAGCTTAAAATTCTTGTGTTTTCTCTGTCTCTAGTCACCCTCTTACAATATCTAGTTCAATTTTGCAAAATCATCGAATACAATTAAATTCCCTTTTCATTTACTAAGTCTCTACATAGCCTTAGAGTAGAAGTTCCCACGAATCAATAACCAAGATTTTCTAAGTTCTCAAAACTGAGTTGACCTCGAATATCCTCATTAGTTTTGAAATACATCCATGAATTATTCATAATCAACTTTCTGTGATTGTTTCTAAATTGATAACATTTATCCCTCGATTTCGTTATAAACCTTTACCACATCTCCAATTCAAAATTTTCATATTTGACATCCAACACTCTGATTCCTACAAAATCATCATATGATAACCAATTACATCATTTCCGAACTAGATGATTTACGTCACTTCCTCAACATTTCTCAGATAAAAAAATGATATAAAGATTCAAGAGTTTTCAAGGTATAGCTGACAGAATTATATACGAGACAGGAAATTGATATAATCAAGACAGGTATATAAGACAAGGAATGATGGTAGTAAAAATATTGGCAGGAAAAAATGATAATAGAATCTGTTCTGCTTATCTATTTAAAAGAGGAACCCATTTCGAAATCAGAGCTATAATATCAAATCCAAGATAAGGCCTAGCAAAATTACTGATTTATTGTATTAAGAAGAAATAAATTTGTAAGAAGTTACACAAGGTTTATAAAAAATAGCTAAAGCTACATCCTAAGTAAATAATGAGAAACAAAACAAAACAAAACAACAATAATTCCCTTTTTTTTTACTGAAACAAAAGTCGCAAAAACATGTTCGAAACATTTAAGGTACAATCTGATAATCATATACGTCTATCCAAAATCATGGTACTCTAAATCCTCGTCATACTAGTAAGCAAGGCTACGATAATCACAGTCCTTGACTTATGCACATACCTCTAGAATCATGGTATTTAACATTTTTGCGATGCCGCTAGCTTGGCTGCGAAAACCTTAAATTCCTACACCCGAGAAATATATCCAAAATCAGACTATATGTCCTCACCATGCTGGCTAATGTGACTATATAAGACTAGATTCCAAAACTCAGATGACCTAGCCCATATAATTTCATCTTGTCAAAATTAAATTAAATCAACAATGAATACCCAAAAAAAACAAATCAATTTATCAACAAACATCAAAATTCAAAACTGAATAAAATCCATCAAAATACAAACTCAGATGCTACAGCTAACATCAAGATTCAAAATTCCACAATCTTCATCAAAATCAATAAATACAAACTCAAATTCAATAATAATCCATCAAAATCAAATTCAACAACAGAAAGTAAAGATAAATCAAATCAAGGAAAAAGAGTTATCAAATCGGAGTTAAACAAGATTCTCAAGGGTCGTCCCAGGAATCTCTCATGGGTTCCTAACTGTGATTGAGTACCTTCAAAATATATCCTAATCCTACTGCAGGCTGTAGTGGTACTCTAGTTCGAATACCACTACATAAACTCGACCTGCATGGGCTACCACTAAAAACGTGTCACGACCCGCACCCACTGTTTGGGTACGAAAACGCAACAACGCCCAGCCTACGTCGCAGTGTCGACGGAAGAACGCTGTCCTAGGTCACAACATCTAACAATATAATGCTAAGCAGTTATACTCCCCGAATGGGGGTTACATAGCAGATACAGTCTCAATCACATCTAAGGTAGAGCATGATATGATAGATAAAACATGAAATCCAAAAGAGATACAGGAGATAGAAGTCTAAGTGTCTAAGATACATAAACCCAGAAATATATCTCAAAACTCAAATACAGTAATCCACAAAGTAAATACAACTCCAGACAAAAGAAATGACTATCTAAACAACCTCTAAAGTGTCTCCTCTAGGCTAGCAGGCAACCTCCAAGCCATCTGTAAAATTTATCAAGAGGTCCAGTCAGGACTGGAGCGAGTACAGTACATCTCAATAGATCATAGCAGGTTAGAAAATATAATCATGCAGTAAAGTAAGATACAGGTACTGAAAGAAGTACAGTATGTAAACAGAAAGAGAGCTGTAATAGAAATATCTACTATAAATAGAGAACTAGCAGTGACTAGTGAGTCAGAGTACAATATAGACATGTAAATGGCATAGGAGATTCTGATAAGACACTATGGAAGAGATTCTGATAAGATACTACTTGGGTATTATTCACATGTCCAATTCTACTCCCCCGTACCCCCAATCAATACACAAGGATCTAAACAGGTTATGTTATTGTGCATGATATCACATGGGGGCCCATGAAAGGGTGCACATGATAGTATACATGGGGGCTCCGTGAACATGAGAGTACAAGATTCACAGGAGTGTACATGTATAATGAAAGCATAGGAGTACATGATGAAAGTAAAACGCACATGACACAATGTACCCGATGCTCCCGAGGGGGATAACATCGCATGTAGAGATCCATATAGTACCAATCCGTGTGACCAACGTGACAGTACAAGTAAAGTAATCTACTGCAGAAAATAATTCTAAGCAGGATATGAAATGATCAGAGAATGTACTCGCCTGATAACCCGAACAGCTGATAAGTATAGGAGGGTCCAACTGAAGCCACAGAGTCCTATTTAAAGCAACACAGGTTACAAGGTGTTCAAGTTGTAATAAATGAATCTCTATAATCAATCTATATTATCCTAGGTTCTTTTAAGTCAAAACAATTCTAGGTCGACTCCGGTCAATAATCTAGTCAAACTAGGTCAAGTGTTGACTTACAGTTGACTTTGGGTCAACTGGTCAACTCTGGTCAAACAGGGTCAATTCTAGTCTAATATAAAGTGTACTTCGTTATTTGTACGTCGAAACTTACGTCACACAAATCGAGATAAGAAAATTATCGATAAAATTGATAATCTTATTATAGTGATCCACGTGTCTATCTTATCAATTTCAGCGATGTGAGATCACTGGAATTGACTGAGCTCAGTTTCGTTGTACTAATCCCGAAATACGAACATTATAAGAATTAATTATTAATTAATTATAAAAAGGTTAAACTCCGAGAAACTATCAACAAACATTGTCGGACGATGAAATAAACATCGCCAACGTGTCCAGAATGGTCAAATTAGCTAGGATAGCCTACCCATCGGTCCAATTTGGACACAAGGGCAAAAAGGTAATTTCGGGTCAAAACGGTGTCCGTATCGGAGCCGTTCTGCACCGAAAAACGGGTAAGAAAACAAGTCTACATAATATAACAAATTACATGTCCACGAAACCAGAATGACGATACGAACCCAACGGTATCTCCAGAATTGGATTCCGTTGACCCGATCTCCATTTGGCCCGTTGACCAGAACTTGGAATTTCGGTTTGCACGGAAATGCGTACCGGAGCCAATATTCTCAAAACTTAGCAAACTACCTGTCAACGAGTCCAGAATGATGATACGAACTCAACGGTATCTCCGGAATTGGATTCCGATGAGCCGATCTCAAAATGACCCGTTGACCCGGATATTGGTATCCGACTTGCACCGAAATGCGTGCCGGATCCAATGTCCACCAAAACCTAGCAAATTATATGTCAATGAGTCCAGAATGACGATACGAACTCAACGATATCTCCAGAATTGGATTTCGATGAGCCGACGTCAAAAAGTTTCGTTGACCCAGAATGTGGGACCCACTTTGCACCGAAAAACGTGCCAGGGTCCACGTTCTCCAAATCTAACAAATTTTATATGAAAATATGCCAGAACGATGCCACAAGTCTACTGGTGGTGTCAGAAATGAAATCTGGAGTCCCGTGTTCAAAAATGGAATTTTACAAGTTGAAAATTATGAATTCGGACGGCCAACTTTGGCGTCGAATTCAACCAATCAAACAAGCTCACAATGAAACGAAACTGGAGGGGTAGCAAGAGGGTTATACCAGCTTCGTACCGGAACTGGTAGCACGCCAAACGGAGCTACGGTGGAGGAGATACAAGCTGACGAAGTTGGACCCGCGAAACTGTCCAAATTTAATATAATTTAAACGGTCAACTTGGTGGCCGGTTTTGATGTATCAAACGATAAAATTAACGGACGAAAATTAATAAGAATGAAGGTGGATATACCGAAATTGTGATGGAGCCAAGAAATCGCCGATCCAACGGTCGTATTTCTGGGAAAACGTGCGCGAAGTCGCTGCGACGGAGCGCCAAAATGAACTCGATTCCGCGCGCGTCACGACCGGACGTCATGCAAATCGCACGAATCGTCTCGACGGCGCGTCCCGGAGGACGATAGCCGCCAGAGAACTATCCACCTGAGCTCGCCGGAGGGGGGGCTGCCCACGGCGGTGCGTAGCCATCCACGGCGGCGTTGCACCGCTCATGCGCGCACGCAAGGGACGTACCATGCAAGCGCAGCCGCTGCTGCTGCCGGCTCGTGCGGCCTGGCCGGCGACGAAGCGCGGCGGCACATTCGTCTGGCCTGGCCCGGCGAGGCCAGGGGCGGCACGGCCTAGAGCTGGTAGTGGCGGGCTGTGTAGAGAGGTGGAGATGTGGTCGGGTGGTGGATGGTTGATGAGAAGGAGGAGGTAATGTAGGCCGGGATGGAGTTGCTGTGGTGGCACGACGGCCATGGCCGACGGCCAGGGGGAGGTCAGAGTCGGGTTGCCATGAAGGTGTCGGGTTGCATGGTGGGAGAGTGCTGGTGTTGTTTTTGTTGTTGTTGCATGAAGAAATAAGGAAGGAGAGAGAGAGAGGATAGTAATTAATTACATGTGAGAGGAAAGAGAGAGAGAAAAGTTGCTCTCTTGGGGTTAGGGCTGACTGGCTTATGGGAGTGAGGAAAAAGTGTTGTAGAGGAAAAAAATGGATGGATACGATTAAATGGAGAGATCCTATGGCTAGGATTTATATTGGAAAAATTGGTCATTCCAATGGAGATTTAATAAATAGAATTTTCCAATAAATATAGAAAAAAATATGTAGGACAGTACTTGATATTTTTGGGCAAGAAAATACGAGGGTGTCATGATGGAGAATAACATGGAGCTGGGCTGGACTCGGTGGAGCCGGATTGGGTCAAAACCGGACATTGTGCAATAATTGAATTAAAAAATAGACGTTGATAATCATGAGTGAATAAGTAGCACAAGGGGATTCCAATAAATGGGACACAAGTGGCGGACGGGTAGTAGGCTCAATGTGGGCCATGTCCATAATTGGGGCTAACAGGTTTTGGTCGACAGGGGACCCACAAATCAAATTGGAAAAATAAATATGACACCGTGGAGTGAAATAAAATCGGACCACGTGTCAGAAAAGTTGTGCGAAGCAAATGTAGCACAAAATGACGTGTCTAAGTGGGACACGAGGGTCATGGGTGACGAGCGTCTCGAGTAGATCATCAATGAGAAGTTGGTTTCAAGAAAATAACTGGTCTTGCGCTCCAAAATTAAAAGTCACGGTAACGTGCTAAAATGATCAAGGAAAAGAGTGGGAAAATAATTAATAATCAAATGGTCTAAATCGAGCCGAAGTTCAGCAAAGCAAAAAGAGTACAAGGGAACAAGTTTGGATGGGACACTATATACCATCATGAAGGTAATCCTGTCCACTCCAAAACTCGTGAAGAAGATTTCCAGAGTTGAACATCCCTGACACTCCAAAATCAATGGCACGGGAAAGCACACTTAAGGAAAAAATAACCGAATAAATTATTTATTGAAATTAAAATCAATCAGAAAATAAATAAAAATAAAAAAAATCAATCCGAAATTCAGGGTGCTCACAGAGCCACACCCAGGAAATTTTTTTTCATAAAAAGTAACATCACGTGACACAAAAATTCACCAGTCTCCAAATCATACAGTTTCCATCCCTTTTTATCAAGTGGATACCCAACAAAGATACATTTTCTGCTCCTGCTAGCAAATTTATCATGTCGGGATTTCAAATCATACGTATAGTACAGACAACCAAAGATACGTAGATGATCATACGAAGGAGCCAAACCATATAAAACTTCATAAGGAGACTTAAAATGCAAGATACTAGAAGGGGTTCTATTTATCAAATAACATGCACCCAGAACACATTCCCCCCAAAAGTCTACGAAAAGGAAACCCTGAAATCTCAATGCCCTAGCTACATTTAAAATATGTCGATATTTTCTTTCCACCCTTCCATTCTGTTGAGGTGTCCCAACACAGGATGTTTGGAACAATATACCTTGAGATGAAAAATAATCTCGTAAACAATTAAATTTAGTGTCGTTGTCACTCCGCACACGACGTATATCAGCCCCAAATTGATGCTTCACCATAGCAATGAATTTAAGAAACATAGAATAAGCAGCACACTTATCCTTCAATAAAATAACCCAAATAGCTCTAAAATAATCATCCACCAAAGTCAAAAAATACCGTGCCCCATTAGATGACGGAACACTATATGGTCCCCACAGATCACAGTATATAAGCTCAAAGCATCTCAAAGCACGACTACTACTATCAGGAAAGGCATCACGAGTCTGTTTAGCTTGATGACAAATATCACAAGCCTTATGAGAAAACACACTACTACCAGAGAGAAAAGGTAAAGTTTGTATTACTTTATCTGAAGGATGCCCCAGTTTACTATGCCAAACCTCAGAATCACTCTCTTTACACGCCAGGATCACCGAAGCCAAAGAAGCTGGGACCGCCCCCAAGAAGTAAAGTCCACCCCTTTGTTCACCTGCTCCAATCAACATCCTCTTACTTTGGTCCTGAACAAAACACAAATCAGGAGTAAATAACATATCACAATTTCTGGCACCAATCAATTGTGAGACAGAGATCAAATTGTATGTCAATGTCGAAACATAAAGAACATCCGTCAACACCAATAAAGCAGTCAGAAATACTTTGCCTCTCAGAACAGCCTCAATAGTGCTTCCATCAGGCAAAATCACAGGACAGACAGGGCCCTCAAAGCAATCAACTAAACAGTCACGAGAGCCTGTTGCATGAAGAGTAGCCCCAGTATCGAATATCCAAGGGACAGAAGAATTCTTACCCATCAGACGATCAGAGTTTAATGAACCAGGTTTGGAAGGATTGTCGTTACCCAGCAAGCTCATCAGTTTCTGCAATTGTTCACCTGAGAGTGGTGAAGGATACCCTCCATACATCATGTCTGTCGAACTTCCAGTAAGACAAACAGGGACACCATGACCAGCAGCGGCGACATGATGAACAGCCTCTGCGCCACCAGTACCGCGACCCCCATTTCGTCTCTGCAGTGGTGCCGAGCCTCTGCTACCACTAGCACCACGTCCGCCCTCACACCGAGGACGAGTCTTCCACCACTCTGGATAGCCAATCTTGGCAAAGCAAGTTGCAACATCATGACCTGTTTTCTTGTAATGAGTACAGATCATACCTGATTTGTCCCTGGAATCTGAGGTTCTACTATTAGAAGTAGTAGAGAGACGAGGTGAAGTCTTGATAGTCAGCGCCAACACCTCCTCAGTAGCAGATTGGACCTGAGATTTTTGTATATCCTCCTCCTCACGGACTGCCTGGTATGCCCGATCTAAACTTGGCTGAGGTTCCTGAGCCAGAAGATTAGATCGGGTATAACCATACATCTCAGCATTCAACCCATACATAAAGTCCTGAAAGTGGTCTTCATCCCTCAAAGCCTGTAGCTTTGTAGCAAGTTCACCACAGGTACAAGTAGGCGAAGGAAAATAAGCAGCTTGTTCATCCCACAAAGACTACAAATTTTTAAAGTAGGTTTCCACAGACATCGAAGCTGTTTGTTTGCACTCAGCCAAAGCCACCTTAATTTGTTGCTTTCGAGTGCCATTGCTAACAACAAATCGTTTCTCCAACAAGTTCCACAATGGATAAACCTTCTCAAAGTATGGCAAAGATTTCTTCAGAGATGAATCAATGGTATTAAGAATCCATTGAACCAATAGCGCTTGCACGCATCTCCAATCAAGCAATTTACTAGCATCATTAACAGATTTGACTTTGGTACCGTCCAGAAAAGTGATCTTTCGCCTAGAGATCAGGGAGAGACGTATCGACCGAGACCACTCAGCATAGTTCGGTCCACGAAAAATAATAGGAGTAATGATATTTCCTGGTTGATCAGTAGAACTCAGAAAATATGGATCCTTCGTATTAGAATAATTTGGGTTGTGTGCACCGCCACCGCCAGTCGCGACGGAGTAGCTGGACGCATCATCATCTGCCACTGCGGATGCCGGGTATACAAAAATTTTGTATAACTCCGACGAATCGGCCGCTGATGGACGGGGTCGGCGGCGAATTGGCCGCGATCAGGGGTGCCGGATCTGGCGTGTAGGGACGAGCGGATGTCGAGTGTACAAAATTTTGTACAACTCCGATGAATCTGCCGTTGATGGACCGGGTCGGCGGCGAATCGGCCGCGATCAGGGGCACCGGAATAGGATACTTGCAAAAGCTCAAATTTATAAGATTCACCAGATAGGATATGAAACACAATGAAAACTTGGTTCAAGATTTGCAAGTTGTATGAGTATTGGACATGTCCTGCATCAGATGTTGTGCCGCCCTGATCTTAAGATTTATACTTTAGGAAGTGGTAGAAAACCAATTACACTTTCCACTCGTCCCGAACTTTTTTGATCGACTTTCGTACACAAACCCTTTTCTAATGACATGCAGGAAGGTTCATCTTCCACGGGAGCAGTCGATGGGCCCGTGCCATGCGGATCGGACGTCGGTATCAGGCAGATCGGGGCTGCCGCGGTCAGGTCGGCGGATGTCTAGATCGGTTCGTCGCGGGAGCCGCCGGGATCAGCACGGGATCGGGCACGTAAGATGGGAAAAAAATTGGCTAGGGTTTTCTGGAGGCTCTGATAACATATAGGAAATAATAATGCCTTGTTCTCATTGCTAGGGTTTGTTATAATATATATAGTGTCTACATTTGGGCTTATGGGTATAGGCCATATTTATATTATAAATATAATCTAACAAAATCTCTAGTGGTCCATGTCTCATTGATGTCGTCTCCCTAGTCCAGAGTGCATCGGTGCTGCTAGCTCGGAAGAGCGCTACCTTATCGCTTAGGAGTCAATGAACATCTGGAAGACTCCCATCAACTGAGTACTATCAATAGTGATAGTCGGGGTGGCAGGAGGTGGCGGAAGCTCAGGAGCCTAAAGTTCAGGGAGCTCGATAAACCCTGTGTTGCGTGTTTGAACCATCCTTAAAAAGAAACAAAAGAGTGATTGTTCCGTTCAATATGGTCTAAATTAACTAGTAGTAGAAAAAGTAAATGCTTCAATTTTTCCAGACCTCGGCTGTGATACTACAATTAGGATGAGACATGCCTGGACCACCACTAAAAATATGTCATGACCCGTTCTCAGGTAACTGGATACGAGTCGGACACGCCTAGCCTATATTATAGACACAATATAGTAAGCTGTACTAAACCTCATAAAATCTCCAAATAACATGATCAATACATATCATCACAACTGCTAATACGTGCCCAAAACATATCAGTATACACCACCATATCAGTAGCCATTTATTACACCTTTACAAGGTATGCCAGAATAAATTTGGGAAAAAAATGAAGGTGTCAACCATATATACAAAACTGTCCCAGAAAACCCAAACAATATAATATCAAAATCCTCTCAAATCCTCGAGTCTAATCCAAAGTTAAATCTCTAGAGCGACTCCTAAGTCTTGAGTCATAGCTCTACGCTGCTCAGCTAAGGCCTCGGGCCCTGGCCCATAGAATGTAGGGCAAATATCCTCGAGCTCACCTGCAATAAATCTAGTCAGAAAAGGAGCAAACTACGATCTATAACAATAAAACAAGTATAACATATGAACCAGTAAGGTGAAATGAGATATGACTAACATGAAACATAAATGCATAAGTCTACTAAATATGAAACATGTAGCAAGAAGATTATGACAAGTGATTTGAAATACATACAAAAACATGTGACCGGCTGGACAAAGTACATGAATAAAGGTACATCTAAATCATACGTGCACAGTTGTGTGATTAGGCTATCCACATGACCTAACGAGTGGTTTGGCTTTGGTCATATATTCGTAGTATTTTGCCTACCCAAGTACAAGTATCAGACAAAAACACATGATAAAAACAGAAGCACATGATCAAGTCGTGTAACAACGTATCCAACATGAAACAAGTCACCACATAAAGTAAATGTAGCAAAGTCATAAAAGTACTTGCCTTGTCCTAGAAGATCAGGTATAGTAGTGCAAATGTTGCTAGGTCCACCTAGAGTAGGTTAAGAATTGGTTAGATTCTAAAGAATGGTAATTAGCTAGCTATTTGCTAACTAATTAACTAATTAGCATTAATATACTAGTTAAGCTAATATCAACATTTACTATTACAGAAACATTTTTAACATATTGATTAACATAAACTAACATCTGTTTATAAAATATTTTAGGTAGCAAAACAACTTTAATTAAAACAATTACTATATATTAACAAGAAAAATATTTGCTAATTCTAGATTTAACTAAATCATTTAAGAAACTTTATTACTAGAAAATATACATTTTAATAATAATAATAATGATGATGATGATGATAATAATGATAATGATAATGATGATGATGATAATAATAATAATAATAATAATAATAATAATAATAATAATAATAATAATAATAATATAATAATAATAATAATAATAATAAATATTATTTTTATTATAATGATAATAATAATAATTATGATTATTACGATGATGATTATTATTATTATTATTACAATAATAATAATGATAATAACAATAGCAAAAATAATCATAATCATAATAATAACCAAGCCCAAACAACTGTTACTGGCCAAGTCCAGATCCTTTTTTTTTGCTGGCCAGCCTGGCCCATTCTAACCTGGCCAGCCAATTAACCCATCCCAACACTGTAACCGCCACTTTTTACCTTAGAGGTATTTTGGTATTTTGCATGTTGCTAATTACATAGTTATTACTAATTCGTGTTAGTTAAAATATTAGTTAATTAGAATTAATTAGAGTTAGTATCATGAATAGAATATTCTATTAGATTAGTTAGATGACATATGGACCACTAATGGAACATTCCAATTCAATTCATTCCATAAGTTTCTTACTTCTTCTCCAAGCTTCTCTCCAACAATTTATTTTTATTCTCCATTATTTCTAAATCTAGATTAAGAATTCCAACAACAATTCTCCACCAAACTATTCTTTCTTCTTCCATTGGAGAATAGAGGCTTGGAGTACAAGAGGAAGCTTGAATAGGAGTGTAAGCAAGGAGGGCCATGTCCGATTCGACTTCCTCGTTTCCAAATTCGGAGTTCTCCAAAGGAGGAAAACACAAGTTAGATAATTCTCTATTGACAAATTTCATGGTTATGAACACCAATTGAATCCATAGAAACCCTCCCAAAGGTGGAATTGACTCGCTAATGCTAGATCTAGATGTTAGAAGCTTTCAATTTGGTAGATCTAGGTTTTTCTCATGAGTAGTGTTGATTGCTAAGCTCAATTTATGTTAATTAAAATTTGGATCACCAAGTGTTCAACAATTGTTCCTAAAGGGAATTTTTTGTGTCCATTTGGTTTGTGCTTCTATTTTTGTGGCCACAATTTGATACTTAGTGGTTGTGTTATGATATGCCATAATATGCATGGTTGGATTTGGTGATTCATCTATAATTGTGTCTCTTTTGGGTCAATTCGTAGATAAATGCATAGATCTATCATTCTAGTATGTGTCCATATCAAATTCTATTGTATATTTGGTTTATATGTGTCAATTTGATATTCCTATGCATATAAAGGAGTAATATAGGAATTTGTGACTTCTAAGTGTCTGTATTAACGACCATTATATGCATATGTTAGATAGGGATGTTCATGTAGAAAGTGGTTCTAAGAATTGTATCCATGTATCATAGGGTATCAAGTTTGAAATTGTGTATCAATAGAGGATCATTGCATCCTACATGTGTTTATATGCATGAGTGTATCAATGGAAGATATATGTATGTTCATTTAGGGTAACCTATGTCTAGTTTCATTTTGTGTGTGGCCACTAGGTGTATCAGTATCAAGGTAGTGAATGTGAGTAGTTCATGTGGGTGAGAGTATTTGTCATAGTGAGTGCAGACCTGTTTGTAGCAGTATGCTCTGTAGTGAGGTAGAGGGAAATAAGATGTGGACTGCAATTGCTGTAGTAAGCAGCATATCAGTAGGCATATCCATGATATATGTCACTACCATAATACTAGATAGGGTTATTTTTGTCATTTTATATTTCTGATATATTGTGTGTTTTTATTTAATTAATTATAGTGGTGGTTATATGGCTTAGCCTTTTTATTGGATCCTTGATTAGTAAATCCATTTAGACTTGTCATGACACTTGGACCAAGATATTGGACTAGCCTCATTTAAGTTATTTCTCTTATCCATTAGATATTAGATTAATTACCAAATTAGAATTAGGAGCTTCCATTAATTAACCTAGCCATCATGACAACTTAGAGGGGCACGATGGACATTTCATAATGGCATGGAGGGGGGCTTTGATGTGGTTGGCCCTAGGAAGAGAGAGAGAGAGAGAGAGAGAGAGAGAGAGAGAGAGAGAGAGAGAGATAAAGAGAGAGATAGAGAGAGCACACTATCTTCATTCTTAATTTGTGCACATTTTCCAAAGTTGATGCCCTTCCCCAATTCATTCCATTCCTCCATAAATTTCCATTGAACCATTCCCAATCCTCTCCTACTCTTCATCCAAGGAGTCTAGAAGCTTCAGAGGCAAGGAGCACAAGTAGAAAAAACTTTGGCTAGGAGCTTGTGTCCAAACCGTGTCCCAATTGTCCACCGCTTTGTATTGGGAATCTTTCTTCCAATAGCTATACAACTAATTTTTCCTCATTTCTAGCCTCTAGTTGTGTATTTTGACCATTAGGAACCCATCCATGGCCTAGAACTACCTATAGGAGGAAGAACTAGGCTCTAATGACCTTTAGGTAGAAGTTACATGTATTTTTGTGCCACTTAAAGGAAAATTCAAGAATAGTGCACCAATTGTTTGTCATTTGGTTTATTAGGCTAAATAGACTTGTATTGCTTGTGTGTGGCTAGATATGTGTCCACAAATGGATACGAGTAGACGATGTCAATATATTCTAGTATACGTAGTCATTTTGGAGGGTTTTTTCCTCCGTCACTTGTGACACATACAACACGTTCTACATGACACATTACACTAGCTAAATATTGTTCTAATTAGACTCTATTTTTCATTTTAGACGTGCTCTTGTTATAGCATGCACTACAACAGAAATACCTTTTAATGACGGCTAAAAACTGTCATTAATGACAAACTATGACACTTTTTTTCCAAAGCAAGCGTAATGAAAACGGGTGTTATAAATGTTTTTTAAAAGCGTCATAAATAAAAACGTCATGAATATAATGAGTTTCTACTACACTTATTTTCAGCATAGTTTGAAAGCGTTATAAATAGATAATCTGTATAGACTCAATTCAGCACATTTATAACGCTCAATTCTGCAAATTTATATATTACTTTCCAAAAAATTATAGATCAATGCTCAATGTTGCTCAATTCAATTTCAAAACATTTATTTTGAACCATATTCACAAGAAAACATCTAAATGTTATAGAGTACCATTTAATCCATTTACAAATATATATCACCATCTTCATTACATTTTTTCAAAATAGGACATTCAAATACATATATTTACAACTACTACTAGTAAGTAGACCCTCAAAACTATTAGTACATTGGCTTCAACTTTAAGCACATCAAAACTGTCGGCATCACGTAGCAAAACCCTGAAAAAGATAAAAAAAAATATTACCAAAAGACTACCTCATGTCTTAAGAGTTGGTACCAAGTTTCCAACAAGAAACTAGCAATTGAGGATCATGTAATAAAAATACTTTCATATACATTGAATCTAAGAATGTATTAAAATACCTACCTGTAGTAATAAACAGTCCACTCAAAGAGTGAAAGAAACAGGTCACTCAAAGAATGCAATCAAATGTGAGGCATGACAGAAGACGAGGTAGCTACTTGAAACTTTGTTGAAAGGGTTACAACTCAAAAGTATGAGCAACTTCTGCACATTGATGAACCACCAAGTTAACACCGAAGTGCATGCTAATAATGCTAATTACATTTCAGGGAAACTGAACTAGTAAATAAAATTTCCTAAAAGTATATACATGGCGTATAGAAACATATGAGCAAGTCCTATATAGATGCAACATCTCCACAAATATGCTTAATCAAACATAAACTACACATTAATAGTAAAACCAAAAAAGTACTACCACTAAATGGAACTACTACCAAGTTGATACTATTATGTTGTTCCAAGGAATTTTTAGAATTCTTAAAGCCCTTCAAGAAATGGCACATCTCTAAGGATCATAAACAAAAAGCTACTCTAAATTACCAAGAAAAGATTATAGAAGAAAACCTTAGCTTTCATGTTGGCAAGCGATCAACATTGTAATTTATAGCTAATTTCTCAGCCATATCGCCTAATGCAACCTGTCAAGTATCCAACAATTAATTAGAAAGTCTATGGAACATAAATAAAAGTACCTAAGAAACTGGTAGTAGTAATTCAAAAATTGGTTTACCTAAGAGACTTATATTCAAAATGAAGCATTTCCACAACTAAATGAAGCATTTCCACAACTAATTAAACACAAATTTATATTCAAAATTTTTGCGAGTCACGATGACTTGTTAGGCTTACCCCAGGGCGGGCCCTACCCAAATCTATAGGAACCTCTACATGGTTCATCACCATTGGTGATTCTCCAAACCCAAGTTTTTACTCCTACAATTGTCTTCTTCAAAGCAAACATCTATTGTAGGATGAGCAATATTACACAAGGGAACTCCAGTTATTAATACTGCCAGCAATAAACAGAGATACAGGTAGCTGTATCCATCATCAACATCCACATGACAATATATCCTTATAAATTAATAGCACCATCAGAAACAAAATTAATGCACCTGCAGCTTGCTGCAGCAGATTGCAATAAAATCTCGACTTTAACTTTCAGCTTTAACTGGCATTCTTGTTGGTCCATTGCAAAGAAGCAATCATGCATCCAACAACCACTTTTACCAAGTAAATTGAGTCAGCACAGCGCACATCGTGCTATGGCCTAAAGCCAAAGTGGCTGAGAACATAAAGTTGAACAAACCAGGTTGCTTAGCTGCACAAACAATTCAACTCTTAAGAAACAAGCCTACAAAATAGTTCATGTGTTAGTAACTGCCAATGAGTCAATATAAAGTACATTTCGCCAAAGGCTTATGATGCTGTAGATTTAATCAAGTAATATTCTGGTGTATGTACTTAAAACCTTTAGCATCTCTTCAATGGTTCAATTAAACTTGCATATAAATATGCAATAAGCTAACATATATCAGCTTCTTATATAACTTGGTAACGTATTCTAATTTGCTAGTTGCTGATATTTTTTTAATTTCTAAAGAGCATGAGAGCCAACGGAGGAAAGAAAAAATAACCATGGGTGAAGCAGACCACCTCATAAACTCTCTACGAAAGTGAGTTCAGAAAGATCAATAGCTATTGAAATGTCCATTAATCCAAAAAAAAAGATATCGATCCAAATCCACCGCTATAAGGCCCTCGTCTTGTGACCTCCAACCCACCAATCAACTCCATGGCGCTAACCTGTTGCAGACCATAAATAAAAAACTTAGTGATATTAGGGTACAACTGTTTTATGTTCTGAATGATCAATAGAGAAACAATCAACTTGAGAGATCAAATAAAGTTTTCGTCTTTAGAAAACTCTTGGGTAAAATACAGGAAACTCCATAAGAATTTATATTTTTCGTAGGTTACCAAACCCACCCCATTCAACCCCCAAGTTTTCATCTTTAGAAAAATCTTAGGTAAAATACAAAAAACTCCATAAGAATTTACATTTTTCGTAGGCTACCTGCATCTCTGTTTATTGCTGGCAGTGTTAATAGCATACTCCAAACACATAAAAAGTGAAAGCATTATAAAGCATTCAGGAAATGGAACTCTAGGTCTGTACTTCCGCATCCGAATAAGAAAAGGCTATGTACATAAGGGAAAGGAAAGCTACCACCTTCAGTTCTCGTCCTCGTGAGAATTACTTTCAGAAGTGGTGGACGACGACGACGGGTTGGACGAAGCATTCCCACCCGAGCGAGACCTGGACGACGAGAACAGCCCCCTCAAGGACTAAGAACTCTTCATTTTTTCTAGTTTGGACCAACCAAATCAGAGACCGACTTCAAAATCACCTATTTTTTCTAACAAATTCACAGATACAAAACCCATTCTTCTCTTCCATATATTAAGAACTCCTAAATCTTAAAAAAATAGAACAATCACTGTTTGTGGAAGAAGAATCACTTACTCGGCATCGGAGCAAAGTAGAGATCTGGATCCATGGCCTTTCCCGTAATAAGAAACTGGCACCGGAGGCGGAGTATCCCTCGTCTCGTCGTCGTCTTCGGTGCCGAAATCTCCAGCGGAAAGAGCTAGAGGAAGAGGAGAAACCCTAGATCCTATATCATTTCTGACTTCGGAACCTCCAGCTGGAAGAGGAAGCGGAGGGTCCTCCGCCGCCGCCGACGCCGGAGGCGATGTCGGAGGGGTGAGGACGCCGGAGATGAAGAACCCCGCGAGGATGAGGAGGAAGAGGAACGTCAACGGGAGGATCGGACTCATCGGTGGTGGAGAGATCGAGGCATGGGAGAATTTGGAAACCCTAGAAATTTAGGGAATTTGGAGGAGGATAAGGAGGAGGAGGAAGATTCCTGGGTTCTTCCTATTTTTTAGCGGCTCGTCGGCAACGTTACGATAAGGATGAGGAGGAGGAGGAAGATTCATGGGTTCTTCCTCTGATTTGATTTGGTTGGATCTATGGTTAGGATTTTGGAGTTGGGGGAGAGGAGGGAGAAGAAATGAGGAGAAGGAGAAGACCAGAATGGGGGAGAAAATTTTTTTTTGAAGCGCGGGCTGTTCTCAGGATTTTGCCAAAAAAATTAGACTTAAAAATATTACAAGTTTGCCACCGCTCTAAAATATTAATAAAGTTTTGTTTTATAAATTTTACAAAAAGTCCAGAATTAGCCCAAACCGTCATAGAAAAAAGGTATTTCGAACTTTCATAACGTTTTTTTATCAGCCGTCATGAAATCCACTTATCAAGCGTCATTAATAGGTCTTTTTGTTGTAGTGATGTGAGATACGAGTCGTGAGAGTCATGGTCATTATCTTGTACTACTCCTGGGCGGGGAAGACTATTAGTAGGCGTACGGGATTACCCTAGCCTCATCAGTCTCTCTGTTGCCCTAGTATAGGCTATACTAGTGGATATTCCATTATCGTCTACAGATTAGTCTCCGGATTTTTTGCGAGTAAACTAGTATATACGCGATATTAGTTGACGCTAATATCACTCCTTACCTACCTATGTGATCTCAAAGTAGTCTTCAAGTGCATTACACATAAAGGGATAGTTTATGTTATCAGTTATATTCATGTTCATGTATTTTACTTTTACTGTTCATATTGTTGCTAGGTTTAGTATCTTGTTATGTTTCTCTGAGGACCCGGTGATCTCCCTAGGTATTGGTGGACTTCCGACTCGAAGTTATCGTGATGTGTTCTGCAGGATTCTGGTACTCTTGATAGTATTTCTATCATTCTTGAACTTTAATTAAAACAATTACTATATATTAACAAGAATAATATTTGCTAATTCTAGATTTATCTAAATCATATAAGAAACTTTATTACTAGAAAACATAAATTTTAATAATAATAATAATAATAATAATAATAATAATTATTATTATTATTATTATAATGATAATAATAATATTAATTATTATTATTATTATAATAATATTATTAATAATGATAATAATAATTGCAATAATAATAATAACCTAGCCCAAACAACTGTTACTGGCCTGGCCCAGATCCTTTTTTTGTTTTTTCTTTTCTGGCCGGCCTGGCCCATTCTAACATGACCAGCCAATTAACCCATCCCAATACTGTAACCACCACTTTTCACCTTAGAGGTACTTTTTGCATGTTACTAATTACATAGTTATTATTAATTCTTGTTAGTTAAAATATTAGTTAGTTAGAATTAATTCGAGTTATTATCATGAATAGAATATTCTATTAGATTAGATAGATAACAAGTGGACCAGTAGTGGAACATTCCAATTCAATTCATTCCATAAGTTTCTTACTTCTTCTCCAAGCTTCTCTCCAACCATATTTTTATTCTACATTAATTCTAAATCTAGATTAAGAATTCCAACACCAATTCTCCACCAAACCATTCTTTCTTCTTCCATTGGAGAATAGAGGCTAGGAGTACAAGAGGAAGCTTGAATAGAAGTGAAAGCAAGGAGGGCCATGTCCGATCCGACTTTCTCGTTTCCAAATTCGGAGTTCTCTAAAGGAGGAAAAGACAAGTTAGATAATTCTCTATTCTTGACCAATTTCATAGTTATGAACACCAATTGAACCCATAGAAACCCTTCCATAGGTGGAATTGACTCTCTAATGCTAGATCTAGGTGTTAGAAGCTTTCAATTTGGTAGATCTAAGCTTTTCTCATGTGTAGTGTTGATTGCTATGCTCAATTTATGTTAATTACAAATTTGGATCACCAAGCGTTTAACAATTGTTCCTAAAGGGAATTTTTGGTATCCATTTGGTTTGTGCTTCTGTTTTTGTGTCCATAATTTGATACTTGATATGCCATAATATGCATGGTTAGATTTGGTGATTCATGTATAATTGTGTCTCTTGTGTGTCAATTCATAGACAATTGCATAGATCTATCATTCTAGTATGTGTCCATATCAAATTCTATTATCTATTTGGTTTATATGTGTCAATTTGATATTCCTATGCATATAAAGGAGTAATGTAGGAATTTGTGACTTCTAAGTGTTTTTTATTAATGACTATTATATGCATATGTTAGATAGGGATGTTCATATAGAAAGCGATTTTAAGAATTGTATCCATGTATCATAGGAGTATCAAGTTTGATAATGTGTATCAATAGAGGATCATTGCATCCTATATGTGTTTATATGCATGTGTGTTTCAATGAGAGATATATGTATGTTCCTTTAGGGTGACCTATGTTTAGTGTCATTTTGTGTGTGGCCACTAGGTGTATCAGTGTCAAGGTAGTGAATGTGAGTAGTTCATGTGGGTGAGAGTATGTGTCCTAGTGAGTGCAGACCTGTTTGTAGCAGTATGCTCTGTAGTAAGGTAGAGGGAAATAGGATGTGGACTGCAATTGCTGCAGTGAGTAGCATATCAGTAGGTGTGTCCATGATATTTGTCACTACTATAATTCTAGATAGGGTTATTTTTGTTATTTTACATTGATGATATATTGTGTGTTTTTATTTTATTAATTATAGGGATGGTTATATGGCTTAGTGGACTAGCCTATTTATTGGACCCTTGATTAGTGAATCCATTTAGACTTGTCATGACACTTGGACCAACACATTGGACTAGCCTCATTTAGACTCATTTAAGTTATTTCCTTTATCCATTAGAGATTAGATTAATTACCAAATTAGAATTAGGGGCTTTGATGTGGTTAGCCCTAGGGAGAGAGAGAGAGAGCACACTCTCTTCATTCTTCATTTGTGCACATTTCCCAAAGTTGATGCTCTTCCCCAAATTATTCCACTCCTCCACAAATTTCCATCGAACCATTCCCAACCCTCTCCTACTTAGTCTAGAAGCTTCAGAGACAAGGAGCACAAGTAGAGAAAACTTTGGCTAGAAGCTTGTGTCCAAACCTTGTCCCAATTGTCCACCGGGCTTTGCATTGGGAATCTTTCTTCTAATAGATATGCAACTATTTTTTCCTCATTTCCAAAGGGAATTTTTGGGGTCCATTTGGTTTGCGCTTCTGTTTTTGTGTCCGCAATTTGATACTTAGTGGTTGTGCCATGATATGCCATAATACGCATGGTTAGATTTGGTGATTCATGTATAATTGTGTCTCTTGTGTGTCAATTCGTAGACAATTGCATAGATCTATCATTCTAGTATGTGTCCATGTCAAATTCTATTGTATATTTCGTATATATGTGTCAATTTGTTATTTGTAAGCATATAAAGGAGTAATTTAGGAATTTATGACTTCTAAGTGTCTGTATTAACAACTATTATATGATAGGGATGTTCATATAGAAAGTGGTTTTAAGAATTGTATCTATGTATCATAGGAGTATCAAGTTTGATAATGTGTATCAATATAGGATCATTGCATCCTATATGTGTTTATATGCATGAATGTATCAATGGGAGATATATGTATGTTCCTTTAGGGTGACCTATGTCTAGTGTCATTTTGTGTGTGGCCACTAGGTGTATCAGTGTCAAGGTAGTGAATGTGAGTAGTTCATGTGGGTGAGAGTATGTGTCCTAGTGAGTACAGACCTGTTTGTAGCAGTATGCTCTGTTGTGAGGTTAAGGGAAGTTGGATGTGGACTGCAGTTGTTGCAGTGAAAAGCATATCAGTAGGTGTGTCAATGATATATGTTACTACCATAATCCTAGATAGGGTTATTTTTGTCATTTTACATTGTTGATATATTGTGTGTTTTTATTTAATTAATAATAGTGATGGTTATATGGCTTAGTGGACTAGCCTATTTATTAGACCCTTGATTAATGAATCCATTTAGACTTGTCATGACACTTGGACCAACACATTGGACTAGCCTCATTTAAGTCATTTCCCTTATCCATTGGAGATTAGATTAATTACCAAATTAGAATTAGGAGCTTCCATTAATTAACCTAGCCATCATGACAACTTAGAGGGGCACAATGGATATTTCATAATGTCATGGAGGGGGGCTATGATGTAGTTGTCCCTAGGGAGAGAGAGAGAGAGAGAGCACTCTCTTCATTCTTCATTTGTGCACATTTCCCAAAGTTGATGCTCTTCCCCAAATCATTCCATTCCTCCACAAATTTCCATCGAACCATTCCCAATCCTCTCATACTCTTCATCCAAGGGGTCTAGAAGCTTCAAAGGTAAGGAGCACAAGTAGAGGAAGCTTTGGCTAGGAGCTTCTGTCCAAACCGTGTACCAATTGTGTCCACCGGGCTTTGCATTGGGAATCTCTCCCAATAGGTATACATCTAATTTTTTCTAATTTCTAGCCTCTAATTGTGCATTTTGACCATTAGGAACCCATCCATGGCCTAGGACTACCTATAGGAGGAAGAACTAGGCTCTAATGACCCTTTAGGTAGAAGTTACATAGATTTTTTGTGCTACTTTTAGAAAAATCCGTGAATAGTGCACCAACTGTTTGTCATTTGGTTTATTAGGCTAAATAGACTTCTATTGCTTGTGTGTGGCTAGATACCTGTCCACAAATGGATACGAGTAGACGGTGTCATGATATTCTAGGATACAGAGTCATTTTAGAGGGTTTTTCCCTCCGACACATGTGACACATACAACACGTTCTATATGACACATTACACTAGCTAAATATTGTTCTAATTAGTCTCTATTTATCATTTTAGATGTGCGCTTGTTATAGCATGTGAGATACGAGTCGTGTGGGTCATGGTCATGATCTTGTTCTACTCTTGTGCGGGAAAGACTATTAGTAAGCGTACGAGAGTACCCTATCCTCATCAGTCTCTTTGTTACCCTGTTATAGGCTATACTAGTGGATATTCCATTATCGTCTACGGACTAGTCACCAAATTTTACGGGAGTATTCTAGTACATTCGCGATATTAGTTGACACTAATATCACTCCTTACCTATCTATGCGATCCCAAAGTAGTCTTCAAGTGCATTACACCTAAAGGACAGTTTACCTTGTTAGTTATATTCATGTTCATGTATTTTTCTTTTACTGTTCATATGGCTAGATTTTGTATCTTGTTACGTCCCTCTGAGGACCTGATGATCTTCCTAGGTGTTAGTGGACTTCCGACATGAAGTTATCGTGATATGTTCTGCAGGATTCAGGTATTGTTGATAGTATTTCTAATTATTACTGTTGTGTCCTTTGTATTATATATTTCTATCTTTGCTGGTATAGTCTAGTTTTATTGGACAGCTATTATTCTTTGGGTCTATTCCAAACATATATGCTAATGGACTGCAGACCATGACATATATTGTTTGTTCTTAATTTTGTTCATTATTGTTAATTGAAACATAATTGAGATATAGATTATGTAGCATATGTTAGTATACTATTCACCGTACTACGATTAGGATAAGTCAATTAAATGGAGAATACTTATTCTAGTCGTACATCTGGCATAATTGTGTCTTGGGTTCCTATGCGCGTAACATGTTTTTGTGGTGCCTATGCAGGTCGAGTTAGCCATTTTGGTTACGTTGTTGTACCGAGCGGACTTGCAATAGGATAATATAATAGGATCTCAATCCACAAATGCCTTGAAAACTCTTTTAAAATTATCCATCGTCCTTGAAGCTCGAAATTGAAGTCGATCAACTTCTTTGACCTCCATGTTTTGGATTCTCGTCATTCTTTCTTCCGAAAAGACGAATGCTCGTGCTTGGTGAACCATTCATTCCATCATTGGATAGAACGTAGTTGATAGAGTATTATAAAAGGGTATGTTTATTAAGAAAGGATTAGGCAGGTACCTCTATTAGGTAGACCGATCAGATCAGATGGGTAATATAGGATTCTCATCGACAACTTAACTCTAGCGAGAGACTTGGGATCAATGGATTACAACCCTTCCACCCTTATCAATGTTAGATAGAGATATTTTGGAAGAACCGAAAGGATCGTGTAGTAGGACTTTAGAGATTAATTGCAATTTTCTACTAGAAGTGGTAGTCACCCTGGAAAGACTAGTTGGAAGGGGCCAAAGGGTCTCGTTAAAAATAGAATAATTCAGCGAGTATCTCTTACCATTAACTTCCACCTTTACTCAATAGATAGGTGTAGAGTGGGTAGACGTATTCTTGAGTGCTAGATGGTAGACTAAAAAGAGGCAATTGTAATCTATCATTTAAAGGTTGATAGATGATCTATGGAAGTATGGATTAGGGTTTAAGAAAAAGATTTAGTATTTATATCCTTTGAGATTAGACCTACCTAGGAACTCGACGGTGAAATTGGAAACCTTATTTTAAGAAGACCAATGGATCATACCCATTGATATATGGTAGTAGAAATCCTAGAACACCTTATAGATAGAACCCTAGGGTTGGACTAAGTTACATGTAGTGGCTGTGAAGTATGAGGGATCATGGAAGTAGCCCTATGGATAGGTAATAGAGACCAAGGAGGGTTTGGACCTAGAGGACTACATTCTTAGTGTGTAGTACCATTTGAGAAGACCATGTCACAGAAGTGAGAAAAAAGATTAGGGATAAAAAGTTTTAGGGTATTATAAGTTAGGTTATGACCTTCAACGATTAGTTATCCATAGACTCAATAATTAAATGCTATCATAGAAAACATTGATAGATAGGTCAACATTCTAGTAATAGTAGAATCTCGACGTCCTCCATCTGACTGATCATCCAAAGCTCAGGATTAAGTTAGAACCTCAGGTAGGGTTCGTCCTTGATCATGCTACTACCCTTTCAATCACGAGTACATTTTGCGAATTTTTGTCCCAATATTTTGTTGTCATAACTATTCGTCTCATTTAGGTGAATGAGTATGGCCTATATTCCTATCCTAAGTCGAGCCACACTAAGGATAAACCTTTACTCATATGTACCTCCGTAAATATAACATCTATATCAAGGTAGGTACTAGCCCTTCTACTCAAACTTTTCTGATCAAGTCACTATGACTTAATGCTCCTTACATACATTCATTTTGACTTCTTCCAAGAATGACTTCCTTATCCTTTATGTAGTGCTACCATTTAGTTTCGATAACCCAGGGTTCAATGGTAGCGAGATTGTAGGGCCTTACAAATTATGGGGTTTTCCTATAATTTTGAGTGATTGGAAGAATATTCGTTCCAAATAAGCTAATAAGTCAAGTAGTTTATGGCACCCACTTTTTAATCAAACTCTTTGGGAGGCCTTGTATTTAGATTTTAGGGAGTTTGGTAGGAATAGAATGGCTTGGTAGGCCTTGTATTTAAGGCTGGACCTAAGACTGTGAAGAACCTTCATTTATGGAATTTTTCATTTGAAGAAGATATGATTCCATGCTTCACGAGACCAGGTAGATAGCTAAGGTGGGTAAAATTTTTGTGGATACTTCCCCCAATGAATAAGTTAGGTATAGTACGGTATGAAGCCTAACCCTAACCAGCAACCTTAGAAATTAAAAGACTAAATCTTGCTACCTTTGGCCTAAGATGGGGCTTAGATTATAAATACTAGAGGAATTGTTATCTAACAATAGTGTCAAGAGGGTTAGTGACCTAAGAGTGTTAGATAGAGTAAGAAGATCTAAGTGGAATGAGGATCATATCCATACAAGATAAGACTAGCCACGAAATGACCAATAGCAGGGTAGGATTAGAAGATTGACCCATAGGAGTACGTAGCGCTCTAGTTCAGCCTCAGCCTAAATCCCAAATGGATATGGGTCAGACATACTTGCAAGATTTGTATAGATTGATTATAGATAGAAAGGAGTGGATCGCTAGTGAACTTTTATAGGAACTGGTAAGGTTACTTATATGTAAAACCCCTATTTTTCTACTATAATTTTTTTAATTTATTTAATTTGGTATTGATTTTTATTCGTAATTATGCGTCGCGTACGAGTTCGCGTTATTCGTATTTGTACGTCGCATGCGAGTTCTCGAATGTTTTATTAAAAGATTTTCCTTAGAGAAAAATAAGTATTTAAATATTTGTATTGCTACATCGCGTCGCGTATTGGCAATCTTTATTTAAAAATGCTTATTTTATTAAATGGTGCAAATATAAGTAGTAATTTCGAAAACCATTTTTTTAAGAGAGACATAAAATTTATTTCATACCCACTCGATTTTCGAAAACTAATTCTAATTAGTTTAATTATTTATAAAAATATATTTCAAATATTTAAGTAATTATTATGATTTTCAAAATTTAATATTATTATATTTTTAATATTTACAAAAAATGTGTTTAAAATTTAGTTTGATTTAATATTTGATTAAATACGATAATTTAAATTGAGGAGATTTTATTCCAAGTAGACTTTAAATCAAGTGGAGGTTTTATCTAGAATTGGTTAAATAACTTTTAAAGTTATTTAAAATAAAGGATGGAATTATCCATCGCAATTTAAACTAATACTAGTCTTATCCAACTGGAAATTCCTACCTCCTATATAAGGAGAGGTACTCATGCATATTTTTCCATCCACAGATGTACATCGTGTCTGTGTCCACCATTCTTATTCCATATTATACATTTATATTAATCCCATATCGGACATATCCCCGACACAATCAAACCTACACCTATGTCCTCCATGTCCGCAGCAACCCGTCTCTACCATCGCCATTGCCCACATCTCACCTCTCCTCTGTCTCCCCGTACCCGGCCACAGGCGGTCGACCCAAACCTCACCACCGTCCTGCCGCCACCCCCACGACCCCCGCGATGGACTTCCCCATCTCCTGGCCGAAGCCGCCAACTCCGCCGATGGTCGACCATCACCAACACCACCGCCATCATCGCCTGCGCCACCTAGCACAGCCAAACCGATCAAACATCACAGACCAGGCACTCCCATCCACAACCGCCATTCCGGCCAAATCCCTAACACCACCACCACCTGAACCGGCGGCCACAAGCCCCGCTCCACCCTTGTCACCAACATCCAGAGAATTAAAAAAGAAAAAGTAAGAAGAAGGCGAAGCCCTAACCTTGACCGCCGGTGGTGCCTCGCCGAGCGCAGCCATGCCGGGACGAGCGTCGAACTCCTCCGGCCGTCGATCGCACCTGGATCCCGCTGAAACCCCTCCGAAGCCCACCGACCGGCCGCCTGCACGCTAGGCGCCCCCATCCACTCCAGTCGGCTCCACCAAACCCTCTTCGTCCGCCGTCCTTGCCGGAGACGTCGAGCCGGAGATCTTTCGGTGATGCCCGATCCTCTCGCCCGGCGTCCGAGCCGCTTCCGACTCCACCTCCTCTCGCGCCGTCTCCGGCCAGGCGTGCGCCTAACCCGCCGCGAGTAGCGCCGACCGCCGCCTCTCCGCTTCCAACTCGGCGCCCTGCCGTGTGCGCCACCGCGCGCAGGACCTATCCCGCCGCCGCGCCAACGATCTCCGGTAATCCCCTCTCCTGAAACCCACTTTTCCTCTCTCCCTCTCTCTCTCTGTAACTAAAAATTTGGGGGTGGCTGAATGTTTTTTTGGGATTAATGTTATATTTATTATTATTATTTTTTATTATTATTATTTATTATTATTATTATGGTTATTAGTATTATTATGATTATTATTATTATCAATATTATTATTATGTTATATTATTTATTATTATTATTATTATTATTATTATTTATTTATTTGCTAATTGGAATATTGAAATATTTTTATGAAGTATACTATTAGTATTTTTATTATTAAATTAGTATAAAATATTTTTGAAATTTATGGATAACAAATCTATTAAATGAGTTGGGTTATGACTGTACCAATAATATTGGTTAAGGCATTATTTTGGGCTACTATTAGTATGTATAAATTTAAATTTTGGTTTTATATAAATTAAACAATGGGGTTTAGATTCTTAAAATATTACCATAATTTCATAGTTTTTTTATTTTATTTATTTTTTATATATTTTTACCTAAAAATATTATAGTAGTACTTTCTAAATAAATTATAGTCTTACAAAATAGGGTTTTAGCCTTAAAAGTTTCTACAAATTATTTTCGAGTATCATAAATACTTTTCTAAAATTAGTATGAATATTCTCTCCGCTAATCAAAGTTGATCGTGACTAATTCCATAATCCTATTTCCTTGCAACTTCAGACAATTGTCCATCGATCACGGCTATTGGATACCTCGTGACTTGTCAGAACATTGCACCACCCCAGGCGACCCACCAGGCAAGACACCTTGCCTTTACTGTTTAATTTCTTGCTCAACATCATGCATGATTTTTCTTTATGTTGTTCTGTCAAACCTATATATAGATGCAAATTATTATAATTTATGCAATTGGCTTAGAGTTAAGGGACCACCGTATGTTTAGTGCATCTCATAAACTGTCACGATGTGCCACGGATTGTGTGTGAGTTATGAGTCGCATGTAGATGCGGACTTGCATGCTGATTAGGATATAACTGTCAATAGATTATGTAGAAGACTTGGCAGTTATTAAGGATTAAACAGTATCGTGGAGTCGACACATGTATAGTATCATTGGGGGGAGTGGACAGCTATTAGCGTAGGGGCTACATTTATTTTTACACACATTTTGGGCCGAAGGTGACTCTTATGAGCACTACCTTCTGCCCAGGGTCGATAGCGTCTTGTATGAGCGCTACTTGACGGCCACTCTCTATTACTTGTTTGCGTTGAATCCGTTACAGCCCCTGCGTAGAACGTTGGCCTCTGAAATGCATTCCACAGAGAATAGTTAGGAGCCTTTACTCATGCATACTTTTCTGTTGAGCTTTTATTATTCAGTTTATTGGCCTGATATTATGTGTCTTGTTACGTCCCTCTGAGGACCTGGTTATCTCGCCACGTGTGTGTTTCGTGATTTTTTGCAGGTGCTCTTGCTAAGGCCATTCCTTCCTTCGTGATGATTGCTTTTGGACTCGTCATTGCTTCGTTCGACCAATCACTTTCTTTATATATTTCTTCCCTATTTAAATTAGTTGGTAATGGATTTGTCTCCGCCCAACGATTGTATACATGACAAACTCAAAGTTGCTTTTATATTATTATTTATCTTTGTGGATGAAATTTAGTGTCTTGGCTTTATATATTTTACAGCTTATGTATACATACGAGCAGTATATTTACTAGTATGTATACAGCTGGCATGGATACGTACCTAGTCCTTATATTTTGGGACTGGGGCGTTACATGATTTTGTGGTGGCCCATGCAGGTCAAGTTTGCCGTTTCGGATACATGACTGTATCGAGCGGGCCTGCAATATAAGATTAGAATCTAGGAATCTTATCCACCTACTTGATCACCTTCCTTGACCTTCCTTGATTTCCATATTCCGACTCCCGTGGCTTTCCTTGATTTTTGTATCTTACTTGAACTCCTTCTACCAACACCCTATCATCTCGTGCTTAAACATGGTTAGAAAAATGACTACACTACTAGATACTTATTGGTCAACCCTATGGCTAGAAGGATTATATTGACAAATAATATCCATTGAGGTTATAATTGAGTATAAAGGCATTTATTTTTCCTAGGGATATGATCTTATGGATTAGTTAAATTCAAGTTGGGTAGTAGCATATTACCGCCTACAAAGGATAGTTAAAATTTTATTATTACAAGGTGGTAAACACAAGAGGATAGCTAGATCGAGAAAATAATTTTTGGATTTACGAAATTTTTGAAATGGTGAAATAGTTATGATTTATTAGGGATAAGAAATCGATTGAGAAATAACTTAAATTTTTATATTGTGATGCATGATTTACGGTTAACCTTAAAAGTTTGAATTGTAATATTATAAGGTTTATCTTGAGATTATTTAAGGAGTTTTAATTATGATTTTTAGATAAAACGAAAGTTTAGTTTGAGAAAGCTTGAGGTTTAAAATTTTAGTCATATGATTTATTTAATTTTGTGTTGAAGAAATGATGGTAAAATTTGTTTAAATACTTAGAGGATATGAAAGCGACTTCAAAGGAAAATTTTTAATTTTAAATTGTGTCATATGATCTATGATTTAAAAAGTTAATTAGATTTCAAGTTTAAAGCCTTGATTATGGATATTTAAATTTTGGTAAAAAAAAGATTTAATTTGTGTCGCATGATTTGCGATTAATGAAACGGGCTAAAAGTTTATCTCTTGGTACATTTGAGAACTGAAATTTTTTAAAAGTGATGGCTTATTATGAAAATTTAGTGGTGCCGTATTAGATATGATGAAGGATTTTTGGAATTTATGTATAGGAAATTAAACTTTAAATTATGATTTAATACTTGATGGAGTATCTTGAAATTTTATTTCGAAACTGTTGAGGAACTTGAAATTTGAAATTAGATCATATATTGGTAGAGAACTAAGAAGCAAGCAAGTCACCCTAATGGGATACAAGTATTCCTCATTAGTTGCCATGATAGTTGTATATACTGGAGTATAGTTAAGTCATCTGCCAAACTTTGTGAAGATATCTCAATCTTGACTCATTCGACATTTCCTCAAATCTAGATTTTATCGTGACCTTCTAACCATTTGAAACTTGAGAAATGATCAGATTGTTCCTTGATCGTACTTCAACTTAGTGGCTATCATATCTCTAGAAACTGTATCCCTAACTTATTTTACCTTGATCTACTAGAATCCAAATTATCTTTATTTCATGCTTTAACTTGGTCATTTATTTTGTGCGTTAATCATTATCTCATGAACTCCCACTTTCTATTTAAATTCTGTTGTGTCCTTTGTCGTGACTTTGATATTTGGAGTACAACACTAGACTTTTCCTTTCAATCAACTTCACATGCAAGACCTAGACGAGCTCACCTTCGTGTAGGTATATCATGACCCACTAAAACACGTTTCCTTGTACTCTATTTTTATGATGCGACTTTCGAGTCAAAATGGCTAGCTATAAACCCTACCATAAAAGCTATGACCCTTTCTGACTTCGGTTAGAGATTTAACTCAAGCCTTTCGACCCGATATATGATTGTGACCCACTTAATTCTTTATTATGCATCAAACTTTGTGTGTTAACTTGATAGCTTAACCTTGTCATTTTATTCCCATGCCTTATCTTGATTTACTTACACATAACACCCTTCTACTCTCCATGCAATATTAACAACTTTTACTATCCTCCTTTCCGATTAAATTGCTTCACTCATATTTCACCTTGATTCCTCCGTGGTTTATGCAATTGTGTTCAATTTATGATTTCCTTGTTCGAAGATGGAATTGGTCATGACAATCCGTTGGTTGGAAAAAGGTTAGAGTAGAAAATCCTAGAAGAGAGAGTAGTGGTAAAGTTGAATAAGATGATTGAATATGTATAAATGAAATCCTGCGGTAAAACCTATGAGGCGGAGTATATTCTATGATCAAAGGAGAGTAGATTCTTGTTCGGCCAATTGGTTCTTTATTTTATGAGATGATAAATAGAGTGTTTGAAGAATTCAAAAAAAAGAGTATAATATCTAAAACTTTTAATGATTCAGAATTTAACTATGTGATGATCGTAAATATAAAGGTCATATTAAGGTGGGATTGGTTTTACTCTAGACTAAATTGACTGAAATTTTTTTAAAAAAGGAATTTGGCAAGAGGAAACTAGCTTGAAGGAAAATAGGTAGAAAGAAGAGCAGAAGAGATTATTAAATTGGAAGTTTGAGCTTATCCAAAATTTTATGATTTGATATATAAGTTCATATCGAAGTAACTATGATTTTATCTACGACTAAATTGACTGAATATTTATTGAATCTTAACCTTCGAAGAGATTATGAAAGACGAAATTTTGTTTGGAGAAAAAAAAACGGGTTTTATAGATATGTTGGAAGAAATTCATTTTACCGAATCCAAGTATTGACTTATCGAATTTCTATCATTGCGATATTTGATTAGATATATGAAAATAGTGGAAAAATTCAAAACTTTTGTGGAACGATTGTTGGAGGTTAAAAGATTTCAAGGAATGACGGTTATAACCCTTCAGAGGATTAATAAGATATAAGAAAGGCTGAATATAAAAGGAGATTGATGATTATGACGATATCAAATGAAAGTTAAAATTTCGAGTTATTGATCGTAAGTTGGACGAAGAAAACTTTTGCCTAATTAGGAGTTACACATTTTTATTATTATTTTTGTTGAAAGATAGTATAGATCAAAAACCGTTATTGATGGGTTGTCATAAGATATCTTCAAACTATACCCGTAAATTCAATTCTTCCTCGCTATTTAAATTCGTTCGATTATTCCAAAATTTATTCCATGGTATGCCTTATCATCTCGCCGAAAAATTTGATTTGATTTTTACTCTATCTTCTCCACCCTGCCTAACCTACCTACTCCTAAATTTCGAGGACGAAATTCTTTTAAGTTGGGTAGGATGTAAAACCCCTATATTTCTACTATGATTTTATTTATTTATTTAATTTGGTATTGATTTTTATTCGTAATTATGCGTCGCGTACGAGTTCGCGTTATTCGTATTTGTACGTCGCATGCGAGTTCGCGAATATTTTATTAAAAGATTTTCCGTAGAGAAAAATAAGTATTTAAATATTTGTATTGCTACATCGCGTCGCGTATTGGCAATCTTTATTTAAAAATGATTATTTTATTAAATGGTGCAAATATAAGTAGTAATTCCGAAAACTATTTTTCTAAGAGAGACATAAAATTTATTTCATACCCACTCGATTTTCGAAAACTAATTCTAATTAGTTTAATTATTTATAAAAATATATTTCAAATATTTAAGTAATTATTATGATTTTTGAAATTTAATATTATTATATTTTAATATTAACGAAAAATGTGTTTAAAATTTAGTTTGATTTAGTATTTGATTAAATACGATAATTTACATTGAGGAGATTCCAAGTAGACTTTAAATAAAGTGAAGGTTTTATCTAGAATTGGTTAAATAACATTTAAAGTTATTTAAAATAAAGGATGGAATTATCCATCGCAATTTAAACCAATACTAGTCTTATCCAACTAGGAATTCCCACCTCCTATATAAGGAGAGGTACTCATCCATATTTTTCCATCCACAGACGTGCATCGTGTCCGTGTCCACCATTCTTATTCCATATTATACATTTACATTAATCCCATGTCGGACATATCCCCGACACAATCAAACCTACACCTATGTCCTCCATGTCCGCAGCAACCCGTCTCTATCATCGCCATTGCCCACATCTCACCACTCCTCTGTCTTCCCGCACCCGGCCACAGGCGGTCGACCCAAACCTCACCACCGTCCTGCCGCCACCCCCATGACCCCCGCGACGGACTTCCCCATCTCCTGGCCGAAGTCGCCAACTCCGTCGATGGCCGACCATCACCAATACCACCGCCATCATCGCCTGCGCCACCTAGCAGAGCCAAACCGATCAAACATCACAGACCCGACACTCCCATCTACAACCGCCATCCCTGCCAAATCCCTAACACCACCACTACCTGAACCGGTGGCCACAAGCCCCCCTCCACCCTCGTCACCAACATCCAGAGAATTAAAAAAAGTAAGAAGAAGGCGAAGCCCTAATCTCGACCGCCGGTGGTGCCTCGCCGAGCGCCGCCATGCCGGGGCGAGCGCCGAACTCCTCCGGCCGTCGATCGTACCTGGACCCCGCTGAAACCCCTCCGAAGCCCACCGACCGGTCGCCTGTGCGCTAGGTGCCCCCATCCACTCCAGTCGCCTCCACTAAACCCTCTTCGTCCGCCGTCCTTGCCGGAGACGCCGAGCCGGAGATTTTCCGGTGATGCTCGATCCTCTCGCCCGGCGTTCGAGCCGCCTCCGACTCCACCTCCTCTCGCGCCGCCTCCGGCCAGGCGTGCGCCCAACCCGCCGCGAGTAGCGCCGATCGCCGCCTCTCCGCTTCCAACTCGGCGCCCCACCGTGCGCGCCACCGCGCGCAGGACCTATCCCGCCGCCGCGACACCGATCTCCGGTAATCCCCTCTCCCGAAACCCACTTCTCCTCTCTCCCTCTCTCTCTCTCTCTGTAACTAAAAATTTGGGGGTGGCTGAATGTTTTTTTAGGATTAATGTTATATTTATTATTATTATTTATTATTATTATTATGGTTATTAGTATTACTATGATTATTATTATTGTCAATATTATTATTATGTTATATTATTTATTATTATTATTATTATTATTATTATTTATTTGCTAATTGGAATATTGAAATATTTTTATGATGTATACTATTAGTATTTTTATTATTAAATTAGTATAAAATATTTTTGAAATTTATGGATAATAAATCTATTAAATGAGTTGGGTTATGACTGTACGAATAATATTGGTTAAGGCATTATTTTGGGCTACTATTAGTATGTATAAATTTAAAATTTGGTTTTATATAAATTAAACAATGGGGTTTAGATTCTTAAAATATTACCATCATTTCATGGTTTTTTTTATTTTATTTATTTTTTTATATATTTTTACCTAAAAATATTATAGTAGTACTTTCTAAATAAATTATAGTTTTACGAAATAGGGTTTTAGCCTTAAAAGTTTCTACAAATTATTTTCGAGTATCATAAATACTTTTCTAAAATTAGTATGAATATTCTCTCCGCTAATCAAAGTTGATCGTGACTAATTCCATAATCCTATTTTCTCGCAACTTCAGACCATTGTCCATCGATCACGGCTATTGGACACCTCGTGACTTGTCAGAACATTGCACCACCCCAGGCGACCCACCAGGCAAGACACCTTGCCTTTACTGTTTAATTTCTTGCTCAATATCATGCATGATTTTTCTTTATGTTGTTCTGTCAAACCTATATATAGATGCAAATTATTATAATTTATGCAATTGGCTTAGAGTTAAGGGACCACCGTATGTTTAGTGCATCTCATAAACTGTCACGATGTGCCACGGATTGTGTGTGAGTTGTGAGTCGCATGTAGATACGGACTTGCGTGCTGACTGATCATTGGTACGTACAGGCCGTGCGTTAGGATGTAACTGTCAATAGATTGTGTAGAAGACTTAGCAGTTATTAAGGATTAAACAGTGTCGTGGAGTCGACACATGTATAGTATCATTGGGGGAGGGGACAGCTATTAGCGTAGGGGCTACATTTATTTTTACACACATTTTGGGCCGAGGGTGACTCTTATGAGCACTACCTTCTGGCCAGGGCCGATAGCGTCTCATATGAGCGCTACTTGACGGCCACTCTCTATTACTTGCTTGCGTGAATCCGTTACATCCTTTGCGTAGAACGTTGTCCTCTGAAATAAATTCCACATAGAATGGTTAGGAGCCTTTATTCATGCATACTTTTCTGTTGAGCTTTTATTATTCAGTTTATTGGCATGATATTATGTGTCTTGTTATGTCCCTCTGAGGACCTGGTTATCTCGCCAGGTGTGTGTTTCGTGATTTCTTGCAGGTGCTCTTGCTAAGGCCATTCCTTCCTTCGTGATGATTGCTTTTGGACTCGTCATTGCTTCGCTCGACCAATCACTTTCTTTGTATATTTCTTCCCTATTTAAATTAGTTGGCAGTGGATTTGTCTCCGCCCAACGATTGTATACATGACAAACTCAAAGTTGCTTTTATATTATTATTTATCTTTGTGGATGAGATTTAGTGTCTTGGCTTTCTACATTTTATAGCTTATGTATACATACGAGCATTATATTTACTCGTATGTATAAGCTGGCATGGATACGTACCTAGTCCTTATATTTTGGGACTGGGGCGTTACATTATAGGAATATAATATATAGTTTAAGGATTTATCGAACTGCAGAGGAAATTATGAACTTCCTATAGATAAAGTAATAAGAACTAAGATAGAAGCCTTACTTATAGGATTGTAACCCCTCGGTTATATAGAGCGTGTTGGAGAAGTGACATATTGTCTTGCATCGCCCCATTATTAGAGAAAGTACAAGATGTATTCCATGTCTCGCAGTTGAGGAAGTTTGCAACTGATCTTAATCATGTCGTCGACCATTCCGAGATCACAGTGGGACTAGTCTATCATACAGGGAGCAGTCAGTTGGATACTAGGGAGAAAATGCTTAGAGGGTAGATGATTAGATTGGTTCAGGTTGCATGGAAGCACCATTTCCCAGGAGAATCTACTTGGGAGCGAGAAGGTTCCATACAAAATGCTAGCCCCATATATTTATGGATTCCGGTGAGTTTTAGCTTAATTATTTCATAATGTAGATTTTTTTGCATGGTAGTGTTATTTTAATTTCGAGGATGAAATTTTCTAAGGTAGGTAGGTTGTAAGCCCCCTAAGTTTTGGATATTATTTGAATTTTAATTTTATTTATTTAATATAAATATATAGATTTCAAACTAGATTTTTGTATCAATATGACTATAGACGTACTTTTCCATAGCTTTGATTTTTGTAGCACGAAACATGCCAATCTTTTGAAACGCCCTTCACGGGTTTGATATAAACAGGTTGACCTTTAATTTGGTATATCATGTCTCATTCAAACTTGTTCCCTAACATTCTTTTGACTTCGCACAACTTCGGGTCAATTTAGGCCAATTGACCTTTAGCGTGATCCCAGACCTAACTCCCAACTTGAGTTTTGGACTCGACTTATATCAAAACCATTTGTCCAATATATAGCTTTGATCCTACGACAGACATGCCAAAGGTGTGCGACTCAATCGAGTTCCATATGCTATTTATTTGCGAATGGCACATGAGACTCATTGGGTGATTTTCGAGTTCCACTTGACTAAAAAATATATTTGGACTCTAACCTAGCCAACCCTACTTGGTAGAAGCCATGTTAGCTTGCCATGACTTAGTAGAATTATTTTGAATTTGTTACTGGGATGTTTTACAGCCAAATAGGTTTAAATACAATTTCGTATATATAAGAATATATTTATAATAGCCTAATAACATATATATATATATATGTATATATATATATATATTTTTTTATATATATATATATATGTATATATATATATATATATATATATATATATATATATATATATATATATATATATATATATATATATATATATATATATATTTTATATATATATATATATATATATATATATATATATATATATATATATATATATATATATATATATATATATATATATATAAGTACTTGTCTTGTTATGGAAGATCAGGTATAGTAGTGTAAATATCGCTAGGTCCACCTAGAATTGGTTAAGAATTGGTTAGATTCTAAAGAATGGTAATTAGCTAAATATTTGCTAACTAACTAACTAATTAGCATTAATATATTAGCAATGCTAATATCAACATTTACTATTACAAAATCATTATTAATTATTGATTAACCTAAATTAAAATCTATTTGTAAAATATTTTAGCTAGCAAAACAACTTTAATTAAAACAATTACTATATATTAACAAGAAAAATATTTGCTATTTCTAGATTTAACTAAATCATTTGAGAAACTTTATTACTAAAAATATAGATTTTTATAATAATAATAATGATGATGATGATAATAATAATAATAATATTATTGTTGTTATTATTATTATTTTTTAATAATAATAATAATTATTGTTATTATTATTATTATAATATTGATAATAATAATAGCAATAATAATCATAATCATAATAATAACCTAGCCCAAACAACTGTTACTGGCCTGGCCCAGATCATTTTTTTCTTTTTTTTCTTTTGCTGCTATAATTCGACCTAGCCAATCAACCAATCCTAACACTGTAACCGCGACTTTTCATCTTAGGGGTATTTTGATAATTTTGCATGTTGCTAATTATGTAGTTATTATTAATTAGTGTTAGTTAAAATATTTGTTAATTAGAATTAATTAGAGTTAGCATCATGAATAGAATATTCTATTAGATTAGTTAGATGACATGTGGACCACTAGTGAAACATTCCAATTCAATTCCTTCAATAAGTTTCTAACATCTTCTTCAAGCTTCTCTCTAGCCATTTATTTTATTCTCCATTATTTCTAGATCTAGACTAAGAATTCCAACACCAATTCTCCATCAAACCATGCTACTATCTTATATGTGCGGTTACCGGTGCTACACACCACTTGGGACTATCTCAACGGCATTTCGGCCCGTTCAGTCTAGGTTGCAAGCCTGACTGACGGTCCCGCAATGCATCAGTACCGAAGCACGATTATTCATTCCCCCTAGGTTGATTCGATACCGATGCCCCGGATACCGATTCGAGGAAAATCAAACTTGTGCACAAGCTGTCCATGACCATGCCAATGCTGTGAACAGTTTAATATATGCAAACAGATTTGTATAGCGCGGACAGTATTGAACGATATTATCATTTCTTCAACTCATACAACGATTCATTTTCCCTAAAGCTGTACTCCCGATTTAGCGTCCCGTAGGTGCCAAATTGCCCGAGGCATCATAAGCCACGATCGACGTTTCACACTATTTTGCAGCACGTGAAATAGTCTATCTTTTTACTAGAACCTTAAACTTTCGCGTTTTGGTGCGAACCTTATATTTTCATAGTAGATTACTCTAATTCGATATGTTTTCCCCGACTTCTTGACCTTAGTGGATTGGCATGCATTTAACTTGACATCATCGATTTGAATGAATTCGAGGCAAAGGAATTTTGTTTGCGGGACGGACTAGAAAATAAGGGGCCGAATCACCCACCAAGTACTTTGATCGTGCCGACCGTCGAAGCACTTTGCAACGTTCAAGCTTTAGTTACGCGAGCTCCTGCAATGGCATCAACACTTAGTTAGGATCCTTCTTCATTCCTTCGCTTCGAAATTTATAGATAGCATTCAGAAAATGACGCGAAAGCACTTTCATCAAAACCAAGCGGCAAAAGCTCCAAGGAAACCATATAGCAGTTCGGTCTCGTCGAAGGGACTCTTATATAGATCTCATTCGCCGAGATGCAGCCCGCTGCATCTAGGACTTACTCCAACAGAAGTCGTTCTATTAGTTGCATCGATTCTCGTAACATTCGTCCGAATCAATTTGATCGATGTCGCAAGGTGTTATCATTTACCAAGCTCAGCAATCGAGTCAGATGACTATCTAAGTTCCCGACCAATCTGACTCGGTGCATGCATATTACGAAGTTCGTCGCCTATCGAAAGCGGGGCACTACATAATATACCACTAAAAAAAGGTTTCGTCCCAAAACTTAAGAACAAAGGTCTGGCCTTAAATTAGGCAAACAATGAAGGGTACTTCTCCTTCATCTCCGCCTCCATTTCTTACATTGACTCTTCAACTGAATGGTTCCTCCAAATCATGCGAACCAAGGACATCGATCGATTTTGCAATACCTTCTCCTTACGGTCCAAAATTTGAATAGGCTCCTCCGAGTAAGACAAGTCAGTACGTAGCTCCAACTGATCAAAACTAACCACGTGACTTGGATCGTGCACGTATTTTTGAAGTTGTGAAATGTCAAAAACATCGTGCACATCAGCCAAGGTAGAAGGTAGTACGATCCGATAAGCAACCGTTGCAACTCGTACGATGATCTCGAAGGGGCCTACAAATCTCGGACTCAATTTGCCTTTAATGTTGAACCACATCACGTCACGCATGGACATTACTTTCAGAAACACATGGTCTTCGACCAAAAATTCTAGCAGTCGTCGACGAAGATCTGCGTAGCTCTTTTGTCGACTTTGCGCGATACAAATTCTATCTCGGATCAAGTGGACCTTTTCGACGGCATGCTCTACTAGTTTCGGTTCGGGCACTTGTCGCTCTCCGACTTCGTCCCAGCATATTAGAAAATGATACTTCCTTTCGTAGAGCGCTTCATATGGAGCCATCTGAATGTTCGACTGATAACTGTTGTTATACGCAAACTTTGCAAGCGACAAATGCATATCCCAACTAATCTTTAGATTGATCGCACACAGACGCAACATATCCTCTAAGATTTGATTTACCCTCTCCGTCTGACCGTCAATCTGGGGGTGGTACGCAGAACTAAAATTTAGTTTGGTCCCCATCGTCGCTTACAGGCTCGTCCAAAAATATGATAGTAATCTCCCGTTTCTGTCCGAAATTATTGAGGTCGGCACCCCGTACAGTCGAACAATCTCGTCGATATAGATTTGCGCTAACCGATCGACGTCCATCCTACTTTAATTGCGATGAAGTGAGCCGACTTGGTCAATCTATCAACAATGACCCAAATCGCATAATTCTCCCGCGACGTCTTCGGAAATTCCATATTGAAATCAATCGAGATGTTGTCCCACTTGCTGACACGCCACGCACTGCAACACGAAAGTAGCCACGTCTTTCTTCATGTCGTGCCACCAAAAGTTTGTGCGCAAGTCTTTGTACATCTTGGTGCTTCCAGGATGTAACGAGTACTTCGCATAATGTACCTCCGCCAGAATTTCTTTTCTGAGTTCGACGATTTCAGGAATGCAGAGCCTTCCTTTTAGTCGCATTGTTCCGTCTCCGTCTTTCGCAAAGTCAGTCGCCCTTTCCGTTGAAATCAGCTCGCACATCTTCTTCAGGAAAGAATCATCTTTCTGTACAGTTTTTTTTGCTAAGCAGGCTCGACCCTAGCTTCAACTGAGCTTGGTACAGGTGTCGATACTCAATTCCGAGTTCGATACCCATTGCTTCAAGGTCTCATCGTATCTCATTATTTATGGCCAGGGATCCCATAAACATTCTGCTAGCGCGTCGGCTACAACATTTCCCTTGCTCGGCGTATACTCGATCGTTAGCTCATAATCTTTTATGAGTTCGAGCCAACGTCGCAGCCGTAAGTTGAGTTTTCGTTACGTAAACAAGTATTTCAGGCTTTTATGATCTGTGTAGATTCTGCAAGCCATACCATAAAGGTAGTGCCGCCAAATTTTTAATACAAACACAATCGCCGCCAATTCTAGGTCATACGTCGGATAGTTTTTCTCGTGCTACTTCAACTGTCGTGAAGCATAAGAGATGACTTTATCTCTCTACATGAGCACACACCCGAGGCCAGTTCCCGATGCGTCGCTGAATATCTGAAAGCCTTCTGGACCATCTGGAAGTGCAAGGATTGGAGCTGAGATGAGCCGTTGCTTCAACTCTTAAAAGCTAGATTCACAGTCGTCACTCCATTCAAATACCACTCCCTTCTGGGTGAGGCGAGTCAGAGGCAACGCTAGTTTTAAAGAGCTCCACACGAACCTTCGGTAGTAGCCTGCTAAGCCCAGGAAACTCCAAATGTCGCTAGCCGAGGTAGGTCGTTTCAAATCTACCACCACTTCAATCTTCTTTGGGTCCGCTGCGATGCCTTCGACAGATATTACATGTCCGAGGAATGTCACACTACTCATCTAGAACTCATATTTACTCCGCTTGGCATATAATTCGTTTTTACGCAGAGTCTGCAATACCATCTTCAAGTGTTCTGCTTGCTCTTCTCGATTCTTTGCGTAGATAAGGATATCGTCGATTAACACAACTACAAATTTATTGATTTGGGGTCAGAATACTCGGTTCATCAGATCCATGAAAGCGGCTAGGGCATTCGTCAAACCAAATGGCATGACTAGGAATTTATAATGACCATATCGAGTGCGGAAGGCAGACTTCGATACGTTATCGGACTTGATCTTCAACTGATGATAGCCTGAACGAAGATCAATTTTTGAAAATATTGACGCATCTTGCAGTTGGTCAAACAAGTCATCTTTTTGTGGCAAGGGATACTTGTTCCGTACAGTCGCCTTATTGAGTTCACGATAGTCGATGCATAGCCGCATCGATCCATCCTTCTTCTTTACAAACAGTATGGGAGCTCCCCATGGAGAGATGCTAGGGCGAATAAATTCGTAGTCTAGCAACTCTTGTAATTGTACCTTCAGTTCCTTCAGTTCTGCTGGAGCTATTCGATAAGGCACTTTTGATATCGGCCGTGTATTCGGAAAGGTGTCGATACTGAATTCTATTTCTCGATCCGACGACATCCCAGGTATCTCGTCAGAGAAAACGTCGAGAAAATATACCACAACAACAGTCCGCATTGTGTCTGGAATATCCTTCCTCATATCTCGAACTGATGCCAAGTATCCTGCATAGCAGGAATGCAACATACGCCTTGTCGAGATTGCCAATACCATCATTGTCGTCTTCGAGACCGTACAACACGAACATGAGAACTCTGTCTCGCTAGGAAGACAAAACACCACTCTCTTCTCCGTGCACACGATTGTTGCATGATAAGCGCCCAACCAATCCAGGCCCAGGATTACGTCATACTCTTTGATGTCTAGTACGATGGCTTCTAAGGATAGATTTCTTCCCCTGATGTAAATGTGGCCATTCCTGCAAATAAAGTTCGCAAGCATATTGAAACCCGATGGAGTGCTAACGCTAATGCTCATATCTAGTGATTGCATGGTTATTTTATTTTCTTTCGCATAATCAGCAGAAATAAAACTATGCGTTGCACCCGAATCGAATAGAACCCGAGCAGGTATACTTTTGTAGAGTAATATACCTGTTATAACAGTATCGGATGCGAACGCCTCGTCCCGAGTTAATGCATAAACTCAGCCTTGAGCTCCATGGCATTGATTCTGCGGGTTCACGGGTACCGCATTTGTGCCTTGCAGTGTAGGCACTTTATATTGATTCGGAACGTTCCTTGGTGGGTTATGTTGATTCAGAACATTTTTCGGACAATATGTAGCTATATGGCCTACCTCTCCACACTTGTAGCAAGATCTCGTGACGCAGTCAGTTGTTCGGTGCCCACGCCTACAGTATCTGTTACAGTATTGTCCGCCATGGCCCCTGTTATCAAAATGTTCGCACCATGCTTCCTTGTTGGGTAGAAAGGCACCGACGAACTTCGCGAGTTTTGAGAAGTTCGAGCTATAATCATCAACAATCATATTCTCCTTTCGTAACATCATGAACTCGTCTTCTTTTTGACGATGGACGGCGCGAGGAACGTACTACTCAAGAAATTCTTCCTTGAACATTTTCCAGAAATCGTGGTGTCGGTATCGGCTTCGTAGATTTTCTGCTTCTTAGCTGCCCACCAGTCGTAAGCGCTCATTTGTAGCTGTAACGTCGCATATGTGACCCTCTGGGACCCTTCAATGCTAAACAGATTAAATAAGTCCTCAATCTTTGCGAGCCACCCCACTATCACATCAGGCTCTGCTCGGCCATTGAATTTAGGTAGATTCATCTTGTGAAAGTCCTTTACTTTGAACAAGGAAGAAGAGTTTATCATTTGCGGTTGAGCTTTTTCCTCGACTTTATCTTGAATATCTTGCCTTTCTACGGATACCACGACCGTTGCTTTGGTATTGCACACCATCTTGTTCACTATCTGAGTCAAGGCGTCCATCTTCTTCTGCTGCGTATCAAATTGGGCTTTAATTTTCATCTGAAGCTGTTGCTGCTGCTGCTCCATCAACTGTAGCATTTTCTCCATCATCGTCTCGCTAGGGCCAGTACTCTTTGAACTCGACATACTATCCACAGTTTGGGTTGTTGTGCCAGGATATTCTTATTTTTCTTAGTCATTCCTATAAAATAAAGTAAACCCGTTAGTATTTTTCAAAATATCTACGGGCTTACCCATATGGAACTTTTATTTCACGCAGCATGTCGACAAGTATTCAATCGAACAATCGCAATAAATATTCCAACAATGAAACATCTTTCAAAAATCCGAGAAAACATAACTGTGCTCTGATACCAATTTGTCACGCCCCGAGTAGACAAACCATTCGTCCCCGGTGTTATTATGTCGAATCGATCGTCCTCGCTAAGACGTGATGTCGTACGAGTCTGGAATTGCACTCGTACAAGGCAAGAACGTTATGTTGATTATTATGTTGAAACACCAAGTTGAAACTTCACAAATCATATCAGAATATAAGACACAGTTTAGGAAGATAGAAGTATGCTTTTCATTCATAGCTTGCATCGAAGTGCAAGTCGTAATTACATTGGATGCCGTCGCGGCTACATTGATTGAAACAAAAGAAATATACTCGACAAGCTGCCTGAACTAACACTTGTCATTCCATACATTCACCCCTTTATACATAAGCCTTCAATTGAATTGGCTTCAAAATACTTCAGGATAGGAAGAGCTTCAAAATGCCTCTCCGTACTTCAGATTTAGTTTAGAGCTCCTGCCGCACCTGGGGAGTTGTGGGAGGGGGTTAGCACACTTTGCTAAGTGGACGAGATGAACCCACTCGTCTAACTCGACTCTAATTGTTAAGATAGCCATGCTTTAGAGTTTTTTTTTCTATTTAGAACTAAATAAATTCAGTTCATATCGATAGCCAACTTTGAAGTAATAAAGCATACAGTAAAACATAACAATTTATCACAG
>JANAVB010018998.1:18293839-18389151 GCA_029216955.1 Iris pallida
ATATGAATATAAATATAGAATTTTAGTGGAATGGACACGGACGTGATAGGGACACGGTCATTATGATAACTTAGAAATGGTTAGGAATAATTAATCCAACAATTAATTATGGTATTTATAGATGGGATTAGGAAAGACCTAGAATCTTAGGCACATGGGATAGAGAAAATATTTCTAAAATTTTCTAGAGAATATTGCTTGGGATATTCTATATTCCAAGGGATATTCCTTGCGACTAATACTAATTCTTGGATTGATTAATATTAATCCTGATTAGTTAATAGAGTTTCTAGAATGTTCCCACCAAGCCATGAGGCTAAGCATTCCGTAATGAGTTTCCTAAATAACAAACCTACTTGGTAATAATTACCTCCTACAATAAAATTCATTTTTAATAAAAATTATTAAATAAATTCAATAAGATATTACAGAAGTTATTAGAAAAATAATAAATTATTAAAAAAATTCTAGATTTTATTTATTGGAGAAAGAGAGGTTACAAATCTACCATCCTTCAAAAATTTTGTCCTCGAAATTTTAGGAGGAGTAGTACAAGAGGTAAGAATGTCACGTCTCAAGCAAAAAATGATCTCTCTCCCTCACCTCATCCTCTCTCTTCCAAGTGGACTCCCAGGAGAGTGGTGCTTCTAGACAACTCTGACTAAAGGGATAACCTAAGTAATCGGCTGCTTCTCTCTACGGTCTATGATCTCGACGGCCTGCTCAACATATGTGAGACTGTGGCCACCTCCAACTCGAAATAATCCACTATATGGCTTGGGTTAGCAACGAATCTACGAAGCTGCGGTACTGAAAGACGTTGTGTACCCCTTCTAGGCTAGAGGGAAGCGCTAGCCGGTACGCAACAACTCTAATCTCAATCACCACGAAAGGTCCAATGTACCTCGGGCTAAGTTTACCACCCCTTCCAAATCTAATTATGATGCTAGTAGAAGAAATCTTCGAGAACACCATATCTCTTACTACAAACTCCAAAGGCCTCCTGCTGCCATTTGCCTAATGCTTATGCTTGTCTTGAGCAACTCTGAGACGCTCCCTGGTCAACTTGACTTTCTCTGCTGAACCAATTAACATTTCTGGTCCAAGCAAAGCCCTTTCTCCTACATCATCCAAAAGAAAAGCGTACGACACCGTCGGCCATAGAGTGCCTCAAAACCTGTCATGCCTATGCTAGCTTGGTAGCTATTGTTATAAGCAAACTCTACCAGGTGTAGATAATCCTTCCAAGATCCTCCAAAATCTAAGGCACATACTTGCAACATATCTTCTAGGGTCAGAATAGTCCTCTATGATTGCCCATCTGTTTGTGGGTGGTAAGCAGTACTGAACTTTAACTGAGTTCCCAAACTCTACTGCTAACTCTTCTAGAAATGTGAAGTGCGGCTATCCCTGTCAAAAATAATGCTGACCGGTACTCCGTGGATCCACACAATCTGCCTCATGTAGAGCTTAGATAACTTCTCCGTCGATAACCCTACCTTAAATAAAATGAAGTTAGCCAATTTTGTTTGTCTATCCACGATTACTCATATAGAATCTTTTCCGCTGGGTGTCCGTGGTAAGCCTGAAACAATATCCATTGTAATATGCTCCCATTTTTATTCCAGAATGGGTAAAGGCTGGACCAATCCTCCGGTCTCTGCCTCTTTGCTTTAACCTATGGGCATACCAAACACCTTGAGACAAATTTAGCGATTTCCTGCTTTATTCCATACCACCAAACATACTCCCGGAGATCCTTGTACATCTTTATTGCTCCCGGGTGAATATAATACTGGATTGGTGGGCTTTCTGCATAATCTTCTATCTCAAACTACCTTTAGGAACACATAACCTAGTACTATGTCTTAGGATCCATCATCTGCTATAACAAAGTCATCGGATAGTCCTTCCTGCACCAGTACCCAAATGTTGTGAAGACTCTCATCTAGAAACTGAGTCTCCTTGATCTTTTCCATCAATCTTGACTTAATCTGTATATTCATCAGTTGTCCTTCAGATCTTGGGATGATGACTTCAATTCCCAAGCACTCCAAATCCTCCAGAAGATGCAGGTCCATGGTGAGAAACATAGCCATATGATACCGACTGAGTGCATCTGCTACAACTTTGGCGTTCCCTGGATGGTACTGAAAGTTAATGTCAAACTCCTTTATAAGCTCCAAACATGTCCTTTGTTTCATGTTTAGCTCCTTTTGAGTGAAGACATATTTCAGACTCTTATGGTCTGTAAATATTTTTGCTCTCTCACCATAGAGATAATGCTTCCAAAGTTTCAAAACAATATGATCGTTGCAAGATCCAGGTCATGTGTAGGATAGTTCTTTTCTTGGAGCCTCAACTGTCAGGAGACATAGGCTATCATCTTCTTGTTATGCTCAGTACACAACCCCATCCTTTTCTTGATGCATCACTGTAGATGGCGAATCCTCCGGATCCTGAAGGCAAAGCTAGGACGGATGTTGTAGTAAGTCTTTTCTTCCACTCTTCAAATTGCCTGGCATACGTCAGTCTAGATAAATTCCTCATCCTTTCGGGTAAGCTTTATCACCGACTCGACACTCCTACAAAGTCTTGCAAAAACTTCCTGTAGTAACCTGCTACTCCCAAGAAACTTTAAATCTTTGCTACTAACTTGGGAGTAGCCCACGACTTCACTGTTTTAATCTTCTTAGGGTCCACAACAATACTATCCCCAGTCACCATGTGTCCCAAAAACTCTAGTTTTTTCAGAAAAAACTCATATTTTGAGAGTTTCCCGTACTATTTCTCTTTAATGTAACACCCTAGCCCCAAAATATGAAGGATTAAGATACGTATCCATGCCAGCAACGTATCAAGCGGACTCTAGCCCAGCTTGAACACGTATAAGCTATCTTGGTTTTCTAAATCTATCTATCAAATCGACTAACATATCTATTTCAATCAACAAAATATAATATGAAAATAAATAATATGTATCATGGTCTGCAGTTCATTAACATATATGTTTGAGTAGACCCGAAGAATAATATAGGTCTACAAAACTAGACTAAATAGTAGAATACAAATATTGGATTAAATATGAAATTATGATAAATACCTGAATCGAAAATAGCAACACCTCCATGATAACTACCATAACCATCAACGTGAAATGCACGTGATAACACTTTTCGGATATCAGGCTTCAGGTACTGAGGCTCACAAGCACCTCAGCAACTCACACCCAAGGTACCATGTCATGGTACCTTGCATAAACGTGTCAAGAGAACACCAAAGTTAGGGTATAGAGTCAGTGGCAAACGAGTCAGGTAACAACTATAAACCCCCTAAGTTTTTACTATGAATTTTTTAAATTAATTTATTTTGGTATTAGTTTTTATTTTTGGTATTTGTATGACGAGTGTGAATACGTATATGCAAGGTATATATTTTTCTAAAAAGTTTTATTATAGACTTTCTCCATTTAATTTAAATAAGTATACTTTTTAAAAATAGTATAAGATAAATATTTTTATTTACAAAAAGTTATAAAATGCGTCACGTCAAGATTTGCCAAACTTTATTTTATTTATTATAAAAAGGCTATTTTATTTTATTCTACAAATATAAGTAGTAATTTATAAAACTATGTTTTATGTAAATTTTCTATTTGCATGCAAGGTACATAAAATTTAATTCATGTATATATTTTAATTTTTTAAATTAATTTTTATTTATTTATAAAAATATATTTTAAAATTTGTTTGATTTAATGTTTTATTTTAATCGATTTAAATTAATGGTGAATTATCTACTGGGGATTTAAACGAATCATAATCCTTATCCAACAAGGGGGCTTCACCGACTATATAAGGAGAGCCTCGTTGTACTTTTTCATGGAATTCCATAAATCCATATTTTTTTGGCTAAAAGTGTCGTGCATCATGTCTGTATCCACACAACATTGTGTCAGCCATGACGGCCTCGGGTCCGACCCCCGGTGTCTTTCTACTATATCTTATTTTTACAGATATATCAAATCCATCTCTTGTGTCGGACACATCCCCGACACGATCGTACCCATGTCACGTAGGACACATCTCCAACTCAACACAAAAAACCCTAATCCTAAACCCTATCTCTGTCGGCAGCACCTTCCAAATCCGTCCATCCCGACACCAATTCTGTCCGCATCCACTGCTGCCACGACCAGCAATGCCGAACCGTGACTGTGCCACTAACCTCCCTCTCGCCAAGCCGGCGGCCCGGACTCACAGCCACCAGCATCCCACTACCGGCCACACCCTTCACCACTGCCCGCACCCAGGCACCACCGCTGTCACCACCGCCTACACCATCCAATAGCCACCACCCAAACCCCCTTTTGACCACCCCCAGAACCGTAGCACACCATCACCGCCGAGACCACCATCCGCTCACCTTTCTTTTGACTAAATCCCCCCAGCCATCATCGACTACCTTACCTCACCTCCGCTGCCAGTAACTCAATCCCCCCGATGACCCCCTCATAAACCCCATCACCACCCCAACCAAAATCTCACCTCCAAACAAAAATAGAGCAAACCCATACCTGTTCTTCGCTGTGCGCGACTAATATCCACGTCGGCCGGAGCAGCATCAGTCATGCCTGCGTCGATCCCCTCCGTCATCAACTCTCCAGCGACCACCTCCTCCATTGCTAGCCACCACTAAGAGTACGACTACACCACCGCGTTCAGGAACATCCGTCGTCGCATCCCCGGTGTCTTCCAATCTGCAGCACCGTCGACGTCAGCGCCGAGCCCCACCGTGGTGAGATCCCCCTCCCGCTCTCGCCCCCCGACCTCTCTCCCTCTCTCCTCCGCTCTCGCCCCTACCCTCTCTCGTGCTCGTCTCTCTTCTATCTCGAGCTCCGCTCAGTCCACTCTCACTCTCTTGCCTTTCTTTTCTCTATTTATTTTTTTGTTAGGTTACTTATGTGTGTAGTCTCCTCAAAAGAGAAGAACAAAAGTTACACTACTATTTTTTTATTATTTTATTATTTTATTATTTTATTATTTTATTATTATTATTATTATTATTATCATCATCATCATTATTATTACTATTATTATTAATATTTTACAGTACTAAGATTAAGGATTATTATCAGTTATTATTATTATTAATTGGTTTTTTGTATTTTATCATAGTTAATGTTAGATATAAAAATCTATTCAAAATTATCTTGTAAAAATATATCTACAAAGTTATATATAAATAGTATATGTGGCTTGGCCTATATTTCAAAATATGGTTTTTAAAACCCTAAATAATTTTTTAGATTATTAATATTTATTTAGAAATATTTGACCCGTAAAAATATAGTTTCCAAATAACAAAATAATTTCCAAAAAACTATTTTAACTAATAAAATTTGTATTCAAGTATTATAAATAAATTCTAAAAATTAGTATGTGTATCTATCTCCACAAATTCTCCTCGACTATCACCATTGATCACGACTAATCGTATTTTTGTATTTCTCGTAAAATTTGGACCCTTACACATCGATCACGACTATTGGACAAATCAGGACATGTCGGATCATCGCACCACACCAGGCGTCACACCAGGCAAGATACCTTGCCATATTTACTGCTTATATTTAGTCTGTATCTTTATTGTTTAGTTATTACATATTTACTGCCTGTTTATTTCCAGTTTATCTAGTTGCACCTTTGATACTGTTCCTAATTTACTTACTTGCTTTCAGTTATACATGATGCAAATGCTAGTCATATTTTCTTCTTGTCTTTCAATTTGCATATGGACCTAGAGTTAAGGGACTACTGTTTGTTAGTGTATTATCATAAACTTTATCACGATTGTGCCACACGATATGTGTGAGTTATGAGTAGCATATAGAGGTACTTGCGTGTTGGATGATCACCCATACGCATGCGTTAGGTCTAACTGCTAGTAGAGGCATGTTAGGAGACTTGACAGTTAGTAGAGGTACACGGTCGTAGATATGACTTAGATAGGCACATATGGTGGGGAGAATATTTTCGTATCGTATGGACCACTATTGAACTATCTCTTCAGTAACCCGGAACCTTCGCTGGAGATACAGGTAAGCTTACCCTCTCAGGTTGGCCACTGATGTTATTGGAACATTATGCGCTTGTCCCCTGGTGTCCAAGTGAGGACTATGCCGGATCCCAATTATAGCCAGAAGGCCCATGCGTTGAAGGTTTGTTCTTAACTGTATGTACACAGTAGAATGGCTAGGTGACATTAGTTTATGTCATGTCACACACCATTCTAGTCATGGCATGGGGCAGTATTACTTCACGGAATAGTGTGCCACCCCGTGTCCTTGTTTAGTTGTAGGGGTAGTCCACTGTTTCGATGATGAGATATTGGACCGTGTTAAGGACTATTTACTTTTACTTGTAACTTGTGACATTTTATTCAGTTCATATGGCATGTTTATATGTATCTTGTTACGTTCCTTTGAGGACCTTGTGATTTTTCCAGGTGTCTGCTTCTTGACTTTCCATAGGTGTTCTAGCCAAGGCCATGATCTTCTCTATTCCTTCGCAGATGACTTGCTTTTGGACCATCCTTTGGTACTTTTGACAAATTCTTTCCTTGTATTGTATTTCTTCTCATTTAAAATAGTTGGTAGGATTCATCTTGAGTTGATGTTGGCACATTAGATCAAAGATAGTTCTTAAGTCTTGGATGTGATCTTCCTTTAGAAGACTCTTGACAGCAATGTCGTCAACATGGCATTCGACTGTCTTCCGCAAATGTTTGCAAAAATGGTGCTCATGGCCCGCTGATAGGTTGTACCAGTATTTTTAAGGCCAAATGGCACGACTGTGTAGCAGTAAACTCCTAGAGGAGTGCAGAAAGACGTATGTTTTTTATCTTCGAAATTCATTCTGTTCCGATTGTATCCGAAGAACCCATCCATGAAAGACATTCGTTCGAACCCGCAAGTGTTGTCAATCATGACATCAGTGATCGGAAGAGGAAACTCATCCTTGGGACAAGCTTCATTAAGGTCTCTAAAATCGATACAGACTCGGACCTTCGATGTTTTCTTCATAACTGGGATGACATTAGCTATCCAGTCTAGATGTTGTTCTTCTCTGATAAAGCCGCAAGTAATGAGCTTCTTGACTTAAGCTTTTATAGCATCTATCATATCAGGTCAGAATCGACGTTGTTGTTGCTTGACTGGCCTAGCATTTTGTAGAATATTGAGCTTGTGAGTAGCGATCTAAGGATCTAATCCCAGCATATCTTCATAGATCTAGGAGAATACGTTAATGTATTCTCGAATGAGCTGAATCAGTTCTTGTTTATCTGCTTCAGAAAGACTTTTGCTGATGAAGATCGACCTTGGAGAAGTTTTGTCTCCAACGTCGATCTGGACCAGTTGATCTTCAGTAGGTGGTTCACGTTGCTCGAAGCGAAGTTCCCATCGAGTATCCATCCTTTGTGCCCAATGCTCAGTTTCGGGAGTCTCGATGAACTCGTCGTCGTCCTCCAAAAACTCAACAGTCGCTATATTGGAAGATAGAGTCACTCAATAGACGTGCCCTATGTTGGTGTCTGAATCCCATGATGCAGAGTCGAAATAGTTAGATCGTTCTTATTTGTCAAGACTCATAAATATTTGGGGTTAAGATTGGCGAGGTGTAACCTAACCCATGCTTTATTTTGTTATAATATTGAAGTAATTTTCCTTTTGGGACAGGTATACGAATAGGAGTTCGTCTTCTTCTACCACCGTTGAGGTCGGATTTGAAATTATAGCCCATATTTTGGATGATGTTCTTAGACTATTGACTGTAATGACGTAGTTGAAGTCACCCATTATCGTCATTTTCGGAATCACTATTGCATATAGCCTTTTGATTCAACCCTTTGCTGAAGAGGATAGGATGTTCATCTTTCTTCCATGAGGGAACCAGAAAGAATGAATCTTGTACTGATTCAAGTGATACCTCATCTTGAAGAGGTTGACCTACTCCTAAGGTAAGGGATTCGAAGTTATCTAGGATTTTTTGAAAACATCGTGTGTAATGATTAACATCAATATACTGTAAAGGAGATGCAACTTTATTGATATTTACATCATCATTTACAACGGTGCTCTTGACCTTAGCCGATGGCTTGCGAAGATTGATAACAAGAGAAGGAGAAGAAGAAGGCTTTTACAACGAAGGTCTATAACAAGAGGCTCAGGAGAGGTGAGCTCCCTATGCTCCATCTTTTTCGCAAGAGGATGCTTGATAGAAAGGGAGAGATTGAAGGTCAGTGTCTGAGAAGACAAAGGACGAGAAGTGCATCCCTTGACCGGAATCACCATGATATCATCTTGACTTTCTTTTCGGTCTTCTTCAGTGTCCATGGCCAGTACGACTTTCATAAACTCTTCTTTATACATTCTGGAGTCTGTATAATATGCTTCGATGCCTCGGAAGGTATTAAGATCGGCCTCTTCCTTTCGAACTTCTCCGTTTTCATCAACATACTTGAAGCATTGATGGAGAGCACAGGGCACGATATTATGTTCATGTAACCACGGTCTTTCCAACAAGACGTTGTAGGAGACATGATTGTCGATCACAAAGAAGTTGACCTTCGTACGGAGATTGTCAATTTGGACTTTCAGGCAAATCTTTCCCAATGGTTCGCTTCTCTCGAAATTGAATCCCAGAATAGTTGTGATTGTTGTAGAGAGGTTATAAACTGGGATCTTTAGCACATCCAATAGTCTTTGGCATAATGCTGAGTGCAGACCTGGGTCGACTAGAATGCGATCGACCTTCATGGTATCGAGATACCTCGTATAATAGAGAGGTCAATCATGTCGATTGTCCTCCTGAAGCATATCATCATGAGTGAAGATGATATTGGGAATCAGTTCCATCATACTATGACAGTGAGAGCATGCCACCGATTCCTCGTTCGGTTTCTTAAGATGGACGAGACAAGCGTCAGCTTGCATCAAAGCTTCACTAAATGTCTTTCGAGTTTTCGCTGGGATGAATGTAGCATCCAAAGGTGGAAGGTGTCCGCCCAATGATGTCATATGATATGACTTGTACTTGGCTGCCTTTTTTGACTTGGTAGATGAAGCAAGTGTCGTTGAATCAAAATCAGCAACCAAGTCGGGATGAATCCACATGATCTCCCCTTTATCAGTTGACAGAAGGATGAGACCGTCGCTTTGTGCTGGCGGAAGGTTCACGATCTCCAGAGTAGCTTTTGGAATAGGGATGACTCCATCATATACTAATTGAGCAGGAAAGTTTTCGAATTACAGAGAGACGACATTAGCAGTCACCGTCTTTTTATCTTGCTGGAGAGTGTTTTCCTTGACGTTGATCAGTTCTTGGATCTTCCCTTTGAGTACGTAACACGCTCTGGTTGGATGCCCCAAGAACCTGTAAAATATATAATATTTGGGATTGTCAGTTTTACCTACTTCATCTGGCCGTTTAGCTCCAGGCAGTTGAAGTTTATTGCTTTTGATAAGGCAATCAAATATGCTGAGAATGTCGTCATCGATAAAAGGATATTCCTTCTTAGGACGTGGTGCTCTCTGTAGGGGTGCCATCGTTGTAGGTGTTGATTGACCCACGTTGATAGCCAAGGCTTCCTTGCTTTTGCTATAGTTCTGACGACCACAGTTGTTGGTTACAAAATGTTCATCTTTGTCGATATTAGGCATCTGGATGCCTAGTTGTTTAAATTTATCAGCACTATCCTCAGCTGCCCTAGCATTTACTATGAAGGAGGCCTATTCTTCGAATTGTGTGGGTCCAGTCCAGTAATAAGTTAGATTTGCATGTATCTATAGTTAGTGCATCTGGAGTATCTCGGGGCATTTTGAGTGCCTCACGTTAGAAGCGCTCTATGAAATGCTCAACAGTTTCATTATGCCGTTGTTTAATCTTATTGAGGGCCAACATGGTCATGTCGTTTGTTCCCTCATAGAACCATTCCAGGAACATTTGCTTCAATCCTGCAAAACATGTTATGTAACCATCTGACAAGCTACGATACCAGTCTTAGGCCACACCCGCCAAGCACCCGACGAATACTCTAGTGAGTAGAGCATCGTTCGGTTGGAGCTGATCAGTCATTACCTCAAAATGGTTGAGATACTGACTCGGAGATGAGCTACCGTTAAACAACATAATGGTTGGTGGCTTATACTTAGGTAGAAGTGGGACTTCCTTCCATTCTGCAGGATAAGGCTGTTTGATTCCTAATTTCTGTAGACCATATTTCTGCTTAAAGGCTTCGAACTGATTATACAAAAGCTTCACTGCTCAAAGAGGATCTCCTAATACCAGAGGAGCAGTGGATTAGTTTGATGTATTAGGAGGTGGAACCGTATGATAAGTACCACCCCCAGCACCAGACTGACTTGTAGTAGCCTGAGCTGGCATGGTAGCATTGTGAGGGGATTATACCCCAGGCCAGTATTGACAGGTGCAGATGCTGTTATATATTCTTGGATTGGAATTGGATTCACAATCGGTGGAACAGTGTGTTGAGCTATGATTACAACATGCATACTTGCAACCATTTCAGCCATGGTTTTCAACTTGGCCTTTAAAGCAGCAATCCGCTGCTCCTGATTGCCGGAGATAGAAGTATTTTGTTCTTTATTAGTGACATAGGCTGTCACTTCTCTAGCCACCGAAGATGAACTGGTGGAAAAGATAGTACGATCAGAGCTCTCGTTATCGGCATCGAACTCATACAGGAAACTACCCCCAAGATGAGGAGTAGGAAGATTCCTTTGACTGAGAAGATCTCGGTCAAAATTAGAAAGATTCCTTTGACCGATTATTTTTTAGTCGGAAAGAAGATTCCTTTGACCGATTGTTTCTTGGTCGGAATCAAGAAGATTCCTTTGACCGGGGACATCTCCAAGACAATGAGTGGAAAGATTCCTTTGACCGAGTAGATCTCGACTTCTTGACCTTGTATTTTGGTAGACCCCTTCGCTGGAGTCATGAATACGATCAAGGTATTGTTGACTGGGATTGCGGGATGCATTACGTCTTGGACATTTTCTACCTCCAGTACTTCGGGGCGTTATGTTGACCGAAGCATATGGCAATTTATCTACGTCTACCATAATAAGTTCAAGAGTCAAAGTGTAGTTCAAACGGTCGAAGACAGACCATTTAGCTGATTAACAGTAATATTTGATCACTACTTCATGGTGATGATTACTATGATGCTCCTGATGTGGAGTTACAGGTGGACGAGATGGTCATGAGATCTTCCGCTTTTTTACAAGAAGTTCATGGAGATCAGTTGCAGTGACAGGATAAGGAGAAGTCGGAGGTACATATTCCTTGATTATGTTAGGAACATGGTTCCGGTTCTTGATATGCCTTGTTCCCTGTGTGTACAGAAAAGTACTGAGTTCATTGGCATAGATGAGAGGATTCTTGATTTGAGAAGCCTTCACTATGCGTAATTTAGTAGGTGGCACATATTGTTCTTGATGTAGACTTGATGAAGTTGATGTTCTGTACTGGTTAAAGTAAGTGCACATGTCAGAGTTATGCGCCACCTGGTTGTCTGTCTGAGACACCCTCAGTTTTCCCTATCTTATTCTTGATATGCGCTGAGTAGGAAGATCCTGGCTCTAGCTTGGCTGACACTGGCCAGTTTGATGAGGAGTGGGCTGGATACCCTGATATTCTACGCACCCTATTCCAGCTTGTTTGGTACGATGCAGATGGACAGCAGGAAATGGACTTCTAGTAGTGTCTAATTTCTTGGCATCGATTTGTTTGTCACTGCCAAGAGAAGTAGAGTTCCTACTCTGAAGTATTCTTATATTGTTTGGCACAGAGGCACAATCAGATGCGTTTTCCATCGAGTCCAGGACTGGAAAGGATAATGAGAGGCCATAATACGCTTTTCTTTATTCTACGCAGAGGCAGTGGTTGGTGCACTCTCCACCAAGTTTAGAACTGGGGAGGAAGAGGGAGTAGCCATATGGCGCTATCCCTTGATTAGCGCCGAGACCATGACTGGTGCACCCTCTACCAATTTCAGAATTTGTGAGGAAGAATAAATGGCTACAGAGGTTTTCTCTTTGCTTGGCGTAGGAGTCATGATTGGGTGCACTGGAGGACTTTGGAGTCCAGATGGTGCGCACCTTGTTCTTAGCAGCAACAGTGTTGGAGCACCTCTCACCCCCAGCGCCAATCATGGCTTCGTAGGCAGTTTGGTCGACTTTCACGACTAAAGTCTTCTGCGTCGTGCCGACCGACGCAACATCGCATTGAGTTGTCACTTTCTCGTCGGAGGAGAAAGTCATCCCCAACAGATTCATCATTTTGTTTGCAAAAACAAAAGTTTGATTACAAACTGAGAAAAGTATAAGAGTACAATTTGATTTCTGGAGAAGTACAACTATAGGAATCTGATCAGAAGACGATCACTTTATTCCTTGGACGATGCAATGTCGAAGAAGAAATCCTTTGGAGAGTGCAGCAGCAAGTGCTCAGGAGATTATTATCATTAGTCTTGATTGTGAAGTGAATCTTCCAATTCAATGAGTATGTGTAAAGGATCTATGGATGAAGATACAAAAATATTCCATTTATAGAGTTCTGAAATAATTGTCAGCCAGTTATTCTGATTGGCACACACTGCAATTGGCGCACCATCATCCTTTGTGCGAACTGTTAACTTAACTGCATATGACGCGTGGCATTCTGTAAGAGAGATGCGCTTGGTCGTAGACAGTATCGTGTGCAGCTCTTCGAGATTAGTAGCCTGTGCGCCACGTTATCTAACTGCTTCTGGATGATTTGACCAAATAATGCCAACTGCTGAATGGCGCCAGGCGCTATTTGCTATTTTAATGCCCTCTGCTTAATATAGTGATATTGATTACCTTGTGCCAAATAAAAATGGTGTAAGGTAGCTGTCAATCATTATGACAAATCTGACACAATCTCCTCGGGCGCCGCGCGCTCGGGATTCGAACGGATTTTCCTCGATTGACATGTTATCTGTCATGATGATAACTGTTTCAGCTTCTTGAGGAAGCTTGCCACAAGGCATCCTGCGCCAACTGATTCCATATGCCATCTGATGACCAGTACCATTTGATAATTTGAGTCCTAGCGCCATTTATGACTAGCGCTTGATGATGTGTATACTTTTTGAACTTCTACAGTCGGATATTACCGAAGGTTTATAGAGAACTTTATGAGGATTGCAAAATCGATAACTCAGTTGACCCGTAAGTAGAAGGAGTTCGTGTGGACTGAGGAGTGTCAGACATCATTTGATGAGTTGAAAAAGTGTCTGACCACAACACCCATTTTGACGAATCCATCTAGACCAGAAAGGTTCATGATTTACAACGACGCACCCGAAAATGGACTAGGATATGTTTTGATGCAGCATGGAAAGGTTGTAGCTTATGCTTTAAGGCAATTGATGACTCATGAGAAGAATTATCGTACTCACAATTTGGAGCTTGCCATAGTGATCTTTGCATTGAAGCTTTGGAGGCATTATTTGTATAGAGAGCAAGTAGAGATCTTTACAGATCATAAAAGTTTGAAGTATGTTTTCACCTAGAGGGACTTGAATATGAGGTAGAAAAGATGGTTGGAATTGGTGAAGGATTTCGAGATTGACTTGTAGTACCATTCGGGGAAGGCGAATGTTGTTGCTGATGCTTTGAGTAGGAGATCTATGGCATTTTTTTGACTTCTCAACCACATCTATTGGGGGAGTTACAGAAGTTGGGGATAGAAGTTATATTGCCAGGAGTAGATGACCAATTGACGAGTCTTCAGGTGCAGTCGTCATTGGTCGAGAGGATCAAGGCCGCATTATCGACGGAAGCGAGATTTCAGAGACTACGATAGAGGACTGAGGCCGGTATGCGATATTGAGGTGTGGAGCTCACCTCTATGTTCCAAATGGAGATCTTCGACAGGAGTTGATGACTAAGGCGCATAGTTCACCATATTCCATTCATCTAGGAGGGACAAAGATGTACAGAGATTTGAAGCAACATTTTTGGTGGCATGGAATAAAACGGGATATAGTTCAATTTGTAGCAAAGTGTTTGGTGTGTCAGCAAGTAAAGGCTGAACAGCAGAGGTCAGCAGGATTGCTCCAGTCGTTACCTATTCTAGAGTGGAAATGAGAGCATATTACGAAGGATTTTCTGACGAGATTTCCGAGGAGCCCGAGTGGTAGAGATGCAATTTGGGTTATCATATATCGACTCACAAAGGTAGCCTATTTTTGGCCTTTAAAAGTGGACAAATCTACGAAATTGTTAACCGAGATATATATGAAGCAAATTGTACGGCTACATGATGTGCCAGTTAGCATTGTGTCCGATAGAGATTCGAGATTTACTTCACATTTTTGAAGAAGTACGCAGGAGAGCCTTGGTACAGGGTTGATGTTCAGTACATCATATCATCCGTAAATAGATGGACAGTTAGAGCGTACCATATAGACTTTGGAAGATATGTTGAGAGCGTGCATGCTTGATTATGGAGGTTCATGGGAGGGTCATCTTCATTTTGTTGAGTTTTCTTATAATAACAGTTATCAGGCAAGTATCCAGATGGCAACATTCGAAGTTTTGTATGGAAGGAAGTGTCGTTCTCCAGTATATTGGAGTGATGTTGTCGAGCGATAGATATTGGGACCCGAGCTAGTAGTTCGTGCTGCAGAGAAGGTGAAGCAAATTCAAGGACATTTGTAAGCAGCACAAGATCGACGAAAACATTCGGCAGACAGTCATTGTCTACAATTGGAATTTCAGCCAAGAGATCATGTATTTATGAAGATTTTTCCTACCAGAGGGGCCACTAGATTTGGAGGAAGAGGAAAGCTTAGTCCGAGGTATATCGGGTCGCTTGATGTTCTAGAGAGAGTTGAAGAGGTTGCTTACAGACTTGCGTTGCTATAGACCTTGGAAGGTATTCATGACGTGTTCCATATATCTCAGTTGAAGATGTATGTGTCAGATCCTAGTCACGTTCTTGATCACTTCGAGATTACTGTGGGGCTGAGCCTGTCCTACGAAGAGCAGCCCGTGGAGATTTTGGACCGTTGAGAGAAAGTCTTGTCGGGTCAGACCATTCCCTTAGTTCGTATCGCAAGGAGGCATCATGCACCGAGCGAGTTGACTTGGGGATGCGAGGACGAGATTCGAAAGCTTTTTCCTCATCTCTTTATGGGATTAGGTATGTTTCTTTAATTAGTCATGATTGATTGTTTTATATTAGTGTGTGATTAAATTTCGAGGACAAAATTTTCTAAGGTGGAGAGGTTGTAAGACCTCTGAATTATATATATATTTTTAATTTATATTTTAAATTATATATTGGTTATTATATATTTTCTACTATTATTTATGATCATAATATATATACCTTTCCGTAGCTTTGATTTTTGGAGCACAAGAAATGCCAATTTCTATAAACTTTCTTCATGAGTTTTAATTTAGACAAGTTTATCTTCAATTTGATATATCATGTCCTACTCAAATATGTTCTTTTGTATTCTATTTTTGTCGCATAACTTTTGGATCAACTTAGGCCAGAAGGTTATCTATTGTAAAACTTGTTGACTTTATAACTTAATTTCGGATCTCGACATCGATCCAACCTAAATGACCCAATATATGGTTTCGACCTATTTTGACACATGCCTATGGTGTCCCACTCAATTGACTTTCCATGTGCTACTTATTTTCAAATGGCACATAAGACTCGTTTCTAGTCATTTTGGTGTTTAATTTTATTGAAAATATTTCTGGAACTTAATCCTAGTCAACCTAACTTAGTGGGGACCACTCTAAGATGCCAGCCCATAGTAAAACCATATTAAATTGATTAAATTCAATTTAAGAGTAGCCATGGGCTCAAATCTCCACAACTTTGACCAAAGTCAAACATCCTACTCATATAAGGAAACCACCACTACAATACCAAAATATGATGATTCAGCGATGTTATTAGCGACGACTGAAACAGACGTAGCTAATATTAGGGAGTTATGAGACTCCATAAATTAGTGACGAATAACGACTCGTAGAGACTGGGATTAGTTTTTATATAAACTTAGTCGCTGTATTCTCCCACCGCGTCACTAAATGTCGCAAATATTTTCTAATTATCGACATTTTGCGACGTTTGGCTTCTCTCGTCGCAATAAACCAAAAGAATAGTGAAGTTTACCGATGTCTTTTGATAACGTCGCTAAAGTGTAGATATAGGGCAAGTTTGAGTTTTTATTTTCCCCATTATTTTGACTCCCCCCTTAGAAAAAAAAACTTAGCCCCCTCCCCTGCCTCCAGCCCTCAACGAACCCCTACGCCCGGACCCCGGACCCCGGCCCTCGGTGACCCCCTTCCCCCTCGGCGCCCCCTCCTGCCGGCGACGCCCTACGCCCAACGACCCCCGGCCCCGACGACCCTCTTCCCTCTTCCGCCCTCGGCCCTCGTCGAGCTGCTGCCCCGATGACCCCCTACCCGGCGCTCCCTACTCCGGCTACTCATCCCCGCCGACCCCCTCCGGCTCAGGTAAACCCTAGCCCTTGCATCAAATATTTTACACTATATATATGTTATATTGTACAGACACGACATGATACGATGTGGACACGTCGACTACATAATTACAAGGTTTCATAGTTTATTTTAGAGTATTTGTTTGGACAATACATGGTGCTTGATTCCTAAGATTATCATCATTTCTATTGTAAGCATGGCTTTTTTGAACGAGTAAGGCGTTGTGTAGCTTCTTTGTGAAATATGAGCTCCCATAAATGTAGTGTTGAATTCAGAGTTTGTATAATAAAGGGGTACAAGCTAACCCATAATCAAGGATGTGATGAGATACATTGTAATCCGAGGAAGCACATGTACATACTCCATAAATCAGTGAGTGGTCCGTGTCACACAATTAGTATCGGACACAAGATGGATATTCCAAAATTGAAAATACACAATCATACCTCAAAATCAATTACGTATCCGTGCCAGTCCGTGTCATGCTTGTGTCTGTGGGCAACATGGCTACATAGGCTATTTACAATTGGGGATGATGTGGGCAACATAGTTACACAGGCTATTTACAATTGGGGATGGTGCCAGTAATTATGAGAATTATGTTGTGCTAGTTTAAATACTTAATTATTCTGATAATTTTGTAATTTCATTCTCAATTGAGTCTAATGCCTTTGTTTGCTTGTCCTCAAATCCTTTAGTCACTTGAATTACCCAAAATGTACCATCTTTCTCAGTAGGATACTAATAAGAGTAAAAAAGAATCGAAACTTCACATTCTCTCAGACCTCAACTTGGAAGATTGCATCACTCACTCTGTTCATTGTGTTCACTCGACTTCCCCTTAAAACTGCACTCACTCTGTTTACTCAAATTCTTCTCAAAACTATACTCACTCTGTTCACTGTCCAGCCCTTAAACTCCCCTAAAGTCTGCCTTCGAATAATGTGTATCTATCTTACAGATCGAAGTATCTAAAAATGGATATGAATTACTACCTACGACATCGTTCGTTGATGTACAATCGTCATCTCGATGACTTGTGCGGTGTACAGAATGAATTCGTAGAGGGTGTACAGCAGTTCTTGCAGTTCGCCAAGGCATTTCCTTAGTACATGGAGGTACTAAAACTAAGTGTCCGTGTGTGAGATGTCGTAACTTGAAATATCATCCAGAAGTAGAAGTTACACATCATTTGTACTCGAAGGGTTTTACGCCAAATTACTATCAGTGGACCGCGCACGGAGAACTTATGTCTTTAGCATCGGAGTCGGAGCTTTATGTGGGTGTCCACAACCACACTGCTTACGACGATGGATGGGTGAACAAAGTTTTTGATGCGGCGGGGCCTAGTTTTGATCTGGACAATCATGATGCAACTGAGGAGGCACCGAATGCCGATGCTGCAAAGTTCATGGAGTTGCTGGAGAATGCAAGGACTCCATTATATCCTGGTTGTGAGGATCATTCACTATTGGAGGTGGTTACAAGATTGTTGAGCATCAAGTTTGATTGTAACATGTTGTAAGAATGTTACAACCTACTGATGGAGTTAATTATAGAGATCTTGTCGAAGGGTGCTAAGTTGCCTAAAGACTTCTACCTGTCTAAGAGGATGGTGAGATCGCTCTGGATGGGATACGATAAAATTGATGCATGTCACAACGGGTGCACGTTGTACTACAAAGACGACAATGATGAAGACGCGTGCAGATTCTCTGGTGCTGATCACTACAAGGGCACTGGTAGAGGAAGGTATGTCGGTGCAAGAAAGCTTACTGATTCGATGTACTACTTGTTGTTGACGTCGTGGTTGCAGAGCTTGTTTATGGTGAAGGAGACTGCAGAAAATATGAGTTGGCACAGGCGGAAATAGATCAAAGGAGTGTTGGATCACCCATCTGATAGAGAAGCATGGAAGCACATTGATCGAGAGTATCCAAATTTTGCTTCGGATCTGCGTATTATCAGATTGGGGCTCTCCTCCAACGGTTTTACCACATTCGGACTTTCGGGCTCCCGATATTTGTGTTAGCCTGTGATCGTCACTCCCTAGAATCTACCACCTTGGATGTGCATGAAGGCTTCGAACAATCCGAAGAGAAACATCGATGTGTATTTACAACCATTGATAGATGAATTGAATCAGTTACGGGAAGTAGATTCCAACAGGTACGATGTTTCTAGAAAGCAGAATTTTTATATGCGGGCAGCACTTATGTGGACCATCAACGACTTTCCGGCCTATGGAATGTTATCGGGATGGAGCAATCATGGCCGTCTTTCATGTCCGTATTGCGTGGACTACTCTAAGGCTTTCCGTTTGAAACATGGAGGTAAACTGTGCTTCTTTTATTGCCATCGACAATTCCTGCCGAAAGGTCATTCGGAGGAACAAGAATGCTTTTCGTGACGACGTTGTGGAGAAGGCTAATTCATCGCCAAGGTGGCCCGAATACACGATATAGGAAGAGATAGATTTACCAAGTTCTATTGAAGCGCTTGCTAAGGGCTAGAAGTGTGAAGGATTTGGTCGCACTCATAACTGAAAAAAAGGAGTATATTCTGGGATCTGCCATATTGGAGCACTATTCTGATCAGACATAACCTTGATGTCATGTATATCGAGAAGAATGTGTTTGACAATATAATTAGTACTGTAATGGACGTAAAGTGGAAGACTAAAGACAATCCAAGGGCCCGATTGGATTTGGAAGAAATATGTCGACGTCCTACGTTGCATTTGATAGATGAGGGGAATGGAAAGTTAAAGCAGCCTAAGGCAATTTTTTCACTGGAGAAGGAGGATAAAGTAAGACTTTATAGGTGGATTTAGGGCCTAAAATTTTCAGATGGGTACATTTCAAACTTGAGAAGATGCATCGATCTCAAGAAGAACAAACTGACGGGTATGAAGAGCCACAATTGTCACGTATTAATGGAGAGGTTAATTTCGATTGCATATCGGGAATTCTTACCCCAGGTCTTTTGGGATCCATTAACAGAGCTCAAAATATTCTTCAGAGATCTTTGTTCTTCTATGTTGCTCGTTGATTGTCTAGAAAAGCAAGAGAATAATATTGCGGTGACACTATGCATGCTCGAGAAGGTGTTTTCTCCTGGATTCTTCGACTCCATAGAGCATTTGCCAATTCATCTTTCCTATGAGGCACGTATTGGTGGGCTTGTCGGTTATCGGTAGATGTAACCGTTCGAGCGGCAAAAAGGTGAAAAACAAGGCACGGGTTGAGTGTTCTATTTATGAAGCTTATGTTATCGAGGAGATTACAAACTTTTCTTCGACGTATTTCAAACCTCATATTGCTACTAATAGAACGAGAGCTCCGAGAAATAACGACGGATATCAGGAATCTAATGATGCAATATTGAAAGTATTCAAGGAGTCCAAAAAGCCTTCAGGAAAAATAAAGAAGAGATATTTGAATGACGACAAGCTAAGGGCTGATCGACGAGCTAATAGGTCGATCGTCTAATTACACCCGAGACTGAATCAATTAGAACTCTAGCCAAGGGACCAATTACTGCCGTCAAAATATGGCCAAGTTACTGTGTGAATGGGTTTAGGTTCAAGTCGATAAATGCTCCGATCAGAGACAACTTTCTGGATCTTGATTCCCCAAAAAATAGTTGTTTGTGTATCAAATCTTCGAACTACAAAGACGTCGATCCAGGCAATGATTTTTTTGGCATCGTACGAGTGTTTCTGGATTTGACATATTATTATGGCACATAACCTGCTAAGATCGTGTTATTCAAGTGTGAATGGTTCGATCCGATAAAAGATCAAGGTTGGAAAATTGATAAGCATGGTCTTGTGGATATAAACTACAAGCGTAGATATCAAGGCTACTAACCATTTGTCCTATAAAGTCAGACTCAGCTTGTGTACTTCACAACTTGTCCGAGACGGAGAACAACGAGGTCTGACTGGTGGACAGTATGCAAGACTAAAGCTAGAGATACTTTGACGTTGACGAAAAAAATTATCATGAGGATGAGCTACCTCTTGTAACAAACATTTTAGATGTGGACTCTTGGAAGTTACTCATTACACGACTAATAATGTAGAAGAGGTAGAATTATCCGAAAAGGAGGACGAAGACGAAGGCGAAGATGAAAGTGAAGATGAGGAGGAAGATGAAGAGGAGGTCGAGGAAGACGAACAAGATAAATTTTCTGAAGATGATTGAGAGAAATGTACTATTATTTTGTTATTATGTAGACTTGATTATTGTCTAGACTTCGATATTTTTGTATGTTATTATCTAGTATTGGTTATTATCTCGACTACGATGTTTTTAGATGTTATTCTCTAGACTTGGTTATTAACTAAACTTCGATATTTCTATATAATGTACTACCAGGTTGCACTTGTAGAATGTACTTTGATGTTTCTTACTGTAGAATGTACTATATATCTTTTTATTTGTTGCATCATCATATGTTGTTATCAGGTATGATCGGACGACGTGGATCGTTCGACAGGTCCCGACGTGGATGTTCCGGTACTTCCTACTGGTTCTGGATCCTTGGCGTCGAGTACACCAGTGTATCGACTAGCCATATCTTCGACTGCCATAACGTTACATGGCAGCACTCTTGGGATGAGTAGTTCCAAGCCTGAGACTACTCCCTCATCTAGCATTCCTCCTGCTGAGGGAACCATGGAGACAGATGAGTAGATGAAGGAGGTAGAGCCAACGTCGGCTGAGTATCAGCGAGATTCTCCTTGCGCACCTCCGGACGAGACGAGGACGAAGATTTGGGCCAACGGTACAAAGTAAGTGTGTTGGTTTATTATCATATATATCATTTATTTCTTTATTCATCATAAATTCACTTTTTCATGAATATAATTATCTCGGTATAGATATCGTCCCTCGTCGGTACAAAGACGCATGGGCCACTTTGTGAGGTACAATTATGGTGGCCCTTGGATAAACTACTCTGATGCTCCGGAGATAGGAAGGCCTTCTGGTTTGCGCACTTCAAGGTAAAAGTATATTTAATTTTAATATGAGTCATCTAATTTATGCATATTATATAACTGACTAAATTACTTCTTCAAGCAAACATATTTCTATCCACTGCACCTGGCCGAGTTGTTCGAGGTAATGTTTCCTGTCGTCGCCGCCAAGTTGGTCTGTGATGCTATTAATGACTAGAATGCTCGTGATCGCGCCAGAAAGCCGATCTAAGTTTGGTTCACCCCTAGTCAGTGGAATGCGATAAGGGCTAGATTCAACGAGCCAAGGTACAAGAAAAGGTCTGAGAAGGCCAAGGCAGCTAGGTAGAAGGCATCAAAGTAGTATGGTGGGTCGATTCCGATGACGGAACATTTTTGTCATTTAGTATATTTTTATTTCAGATATATTATTTTAGTAGTCCGATAAATTACTACTAGGAAAAATATTTAATTTTAGTACTAAATAATATATTTTTAACAGGTAAAGATGGGTGATGATGCCAACATGGTGACTGTCTTTCTGGCAACCTATCGGAAGTTCAGGAAGCTCATTGATGAGAGGGCTGAGCAGACCTGTGTAAGTATTATAATACTTTGTGTTAATTTTAATATAACTTAGGAAATATGTAAATAAATATTCATGTAGTTAGTAATAATTACATTAGACATTAGCAATTATCGAGTATCCATACTTTTCTAGGTCGCGTATCTTAAGCTTCGTAAGCGAGCGGCTGCTAGTGCACCTACATCGGAAGAGGCTGGTACTTCCTCGCAGCCCTCTCCAGCTCCGTCGGAGGACGAGCTGTGGGTGAGAGTCGCTGGTGGTAGGGGTACGTACTATGGTATGGGATCCTATGGCACCCTAGTTGCGACACAGTCCTCTAGGGCCTCCGCTGCAAGTGTGCATTGCCCACAGCCCTCACAGGAGTCTGCCCGAGTCCAGGAGATCGTTGACTGTCAGATTGGGTTTCTTTATGACGAGATGTTACGAAGGATGTAGGAGCAGCCCTAGTCTCAGTCGCATACGGACGATGCCATGCTGATCGTACGATTTGGTACGCTCGAGCGCAGTATCATGGAGCTCTGGGATATGACTGAGAGGAAGAGCGTGGCGTTACAGATCTTAAGAGTGTCGAAACAGTGTAGCATGACGGAGCTGTAGGCAGCACAGCTATCCATGGGCGAGAGGCTGACGTTGATGCAGGATTCGATGGTTGATAGCAGTACGAGGTTGTTATCTACCATAGATTCATACAACCATCGACTATCAGCGTTGGAGCAGATACGTCCTCTAGGTGCGCCTTCATCATTACTGACAACACTGACATTGCTTTCTTTATGGACACCGACTCCACCAACATCACTGCCTTTATCGACGTCGGTGGGATTTCACGGGAGCAGTATGAGTTGTTCTTATCCCTGATGCGTTGCGCTGCCCATCCTCATCCAGATTCGCCGTGGTCCTAGTTAGGATAGTTTATTGGTTGTTTGTGTGTAGACCTATGGTATTGTTAAGGCTTTCAGACTTTATTTCTTGTACTTATTTCCATGGATATTTATTTAATGCATTGATATGTACGACGGGATTTTTTTTACTCAATTTGTAATTCTAATGTGTCATTTTCTTCAAATTTTACTTTATTATTCATAATAAATGTATGTGAATTTACCAGGTTGAGTGTTCCACCGAAGGGGTCGGCGAACCCCGAGAATTCAACGGAGGGTTGCTCCGAGTCTATTGATATTAATTATTAATTAATAAACTGCAGGGGAACCAGAAGTTTTCTGTTTTTTTCATTTTTTTACTGCAAAATTAGCGACGCTCAGCGACGCCTCATGTAGTCCCTAACCGTCAGTGATTTCTATAAATTAGTGATGCTTAACGACTACACGTTGCGTCGCTGAGCGTCGCTAAACGTTGCTGATTGACCGATAGTTAGCATTGTATAGACTCATCGTTGGTAGTCTCTATGCGTCGCTAAACGTCGCAAAATTTTGCAACTTCTACCGACATTTAGCGACAACATTTTTGTCGCTAATTTTTCTAACAGAGTGTCGGTAAAACGTCGCAAAATTTATGACGTGAATATGTCGCTGAAATATGTTGCTATTACGATCTTTATCGATGTTTCAGTAGTCAGCGACTTGAAGTAACGCGACAACCCTAAAACGTCGCAAAATATATTTAGCGACATTTTTTCACAGTTTAGCGACGTCTTGAGGCATCATCGCTAATTTAACATATTCTGATAGTGCTACTTCTAACCAAATTGATTGGTTGACTAATTCAACTCCAATTCAATCCAAACCTAGCCTAAATTTCTATAAACCAGAGGAGAAACAAGAAGTCAAAGGAACTTTCCTGATTCCAACCAAGAATCTCTCAGTCAACAGGATACCCCTATCACTTATTCTGGGGGTGATTCCTTATATGACTTTGATGCTGATAGTGGAAGTTCCGAAAGGACCATCTTTTCCACTAGCTCGTCTTCAATGGTTAGAAAAGTGACCGCTTATGTCGCCACAGAAGATCAAGATGCTTATAGTACTAACAATCAGGAGCAGAAAATTGCTGCTTTGGAGGCTAGTTTGAAGAACATGGCTGAGATGATGACAGGCATGCATGTTGTGATTATGGCACAACATACTGTTCCACCGGTTGTGAATCTGGTTCTGACTCAAGAACCTGTAACAACATCAGCTCCCATCAATATTGATCTGGGGGTATACAGTCTCCTCACACCGCTTTCATTCCTGTGCAGGCTATTCCAAGTCAATCTGGTGCCGGGGTGGTACTTATCATGCAGTGTAACCACCACATTTTTAATTTAGGGATATTTTGGTCATTTTGTAATTATTATATTATTTATTAATTTATTGAATTCATGTGATGATAGGTGGTTTTGTTTGATGTTTGTGTATTATAAATGGGTTGAACTTAGCCAACATTGACTAGAAGCCTAATAATAATAATTAGAATTAATATGACCTTGTAGGAATTATTTTAGAATTAATTAGTTATTTTAGAATGTTTTAAATAAATTTTTAGTCATTTTAGTCTTTTTAGCAATTTTGGCCTTTTGTGATTTTCTAGATATGTTGACTTGTGTTGTGCTAGCAACTGGTTTAGCTTAGAGAACATTGTATAGGATCCTAACCATGCGTTAGAATTATTATTTTTATTTTTAGAATTTATTTTAGGCTTGAGTTTATTTTTAAGGCTTTGATTGATTTTTTAGCCTTTTTCATGCTAGCCTTTTAGCCTTTTTGACTTGGGCCCATTTCTACTTGAGAAAGAGTTGGCCCAAGTGAAACCCTAACCCTAGGGAACCCCCTTGGCCGCCCAAACAGTAGTACCCCTCTCCCTTGCATTCATTTGTGAAGTTTTGAGCCTCCACTAGGAAACCCTAATAGATCCCCTTCTCCAAAACTCATATTTTCTTCATCCGGAGTCCGTTTCTTCCCAAACAAACTCCGTTGCACTTGTCGAGGAGAGGAGGATCTGCTGGAGCATTTTTAGCGAGGAGGCGAAGGCTTTTGCTTGAGGGAAATCGGCCGACACGACAACTGACACTCAATAGGTAAATCCCAATCTACCTTTGTTTCTCTTGAATTTTCTTCATTATTGCATCCATATAGGCACCCTTGATCTGTGTACGAAGTTTGGTTGGGTTTTGACTTTGTTTGATAGCGGTATCGGACACGTATCGGTCTCACGTTGCACGTGTTCGGCAAAATGCCACTTAGAATTGAAAAGGTTAATTTTTTATTCTGTTTTCATGAAATACTTCCTTATATGATTTATACCAACTTTCGTGAAGACGGATCAGAAATTGACACGATTTCGGCATCTGAATGGACACGGACACGAGTGCACGAGATCCCGTGCATGGTCCCGTGCATGTCCTACAGTCTGTGCATCATAACTCGACGCACAGAGCTCCGTCTTGCGTAAAATTTTACGAGAATGTAGGGGCAACCACTGTCCACATGCCCGTAAAATTTTACGATGTTTCATCGAGGGAGCGCAGAGTAATAGCACGTGCACTGTTCAGCCATTCTGTGCACCCGACTGAAATTTGGGACTGAAACGGACATCGTGCGCGCACATGACGCAGCGAAGACCCATTCCAGGACCTGGGACATGTCGAACTATATCTAGACTACCCGTAGGGCGAATCCTGAGTCATGGTGTGGCCCGACGAGCGAGCCACGAGGGCGAAACCGGGTGCACGAGGGCGGACGGGCGCGCGGGCGCACGAGTGCGGGGGCTGCGTGCGCTACTTCGGGTGGCTTGTCGCTGCGTGGCCGTGTCCTAAAACTACCCCAGGACCCCCCTAGCTACGTGCACAAGCACAGGGCGTTTCGTTGGGTGTGCGGCACTCAAACGAGTGAGAACGCACGCGTATCACGCGGTATCAAGAATTTCCGATACGCATTCTATGGACACGACACGGACACGATTTCAAACCCGAGAGTATACGAATGCATCACGTAGGTCGAGACCAACGTGTATGCCGAGTTTTGCGGATTCGTTTGGTGTATTTTGCATTTTGGGTCGTTGTGTGAAATTGGGTTGTTTTCTTTAATTTCGATTTTGAGTTGAAATGTGATGTTTTGTTTTCCAGCCTTTTAGCTTATAAATTCTGAGTTTTTAATATGTATATGAGATTTCAGATATGTGGGAACCAACTTTTGGATTTGTTTCATAATTTTCCATCATTTATGAGTATATATGCTTTCTATATAGCTATATATATATATATATATATATATATATATATATATATATATATATATATATATATATTTTATATATATATATATATATATATATATATATATATATATATATATATATATATATATATATATATATATATATAACCCCGTTGAAACCCATTGCTAATGCATACATATTGAGAATGGGTCGATGGGGATTTAATTCCAGATTTTAGACTCTTTAAATTATCTCGCACCATTACGAATCTTTCCATTTAAGAGTTTGTGTGTGTGTGTAAATATATATATATATATATATATATATATATATATATATATATATATATATATATATATATATATATATATATATATATATATAGTTTTCTTACATTGTATATATATGTAGATAATAGTATATTAAATTGTGGTATACCATGGTTGTGTCTTCTATTTTTAATCTCAGATTTTCCCCATTTCAGTAAGCACCAGGACATACATACACACACACACACACACCATCTTTTGTTAGATTTAAGGTTGACTTGTATTGTATATACACATGTGTGTGTATATGCCTATATGTATATAGATATTATGCTCGAAAACCCTCTTAGAATAGATTATAGTTGTGAATATAACTATAGAAGTCCTAGGACAGATTTGGTTTGTCATTTTGAGCCTAGTTTAGTCGAATTGGCCGACAAGTTGACCAAATTGACAAAAAATCAACTTTGGGTCAAACTTGATCCAATTCAACTCAAACGAATTCCAAATGACCTAAAATTTTGTGTATGACCTAAGAATTAGTAGACGAACTAGTTGACCCAGGTTTGACCAGCATTGACCAGGTTTGACCAGAGTTGACGGAGGGTTGACTTTGACCAAAATGGACCTAGAAGCATGTAGTCTTGCATTATAGCTATTTCTTTTGATATTGTGGACTTGGTTGTGACATGTGTATACTTTAAATAGGTTTATATTACCGATTTAGCTACACCTTATCATCAACAATTCGATTTGCCAGGCGAGTACATTCTCTAAAAGTTCTTTCATTTACTTGTCGAATTCTATATTTCAGTTTTAGTCAATTCCATTTGATTCTCGATTACAAACATGAGTTGATATTTTTCTAGAATTTATGTATACAACACACATACCTTACTTGTCTAGCCTCGGTTACAAGAATCATTACAAGAATCACCTACAAGCACCTTCATGTTCTGGCTAAATTTATTCTCGATTTACGTGTCGTGTTACGGATTCATTCATATTTGTCGGGCGGGAAAATACTTGAGTAGACATGTAAACATTCCTAAATACTCGAACCACCTTCTTGTGAATTATACAAGAACGATAGCCGTCCCACACTTGGCAAGTGTGTGATGTGCCGGATTACCCCTAGCCGTTTATATGTCGATCTCAGTATTTTAAAACACACTGTGAGTAGTGTCTAGAATCTTTACTAGAATTATCACAAGAACCATTACAAGAATCACCCTACTTGGATTACTGAATGGAATCACACTTGACATACATTGTACCACTGGACTCATATCACATTATTCTAGTTCAGCTAGCTTTTATTAACAGCCTTCATTGACATGATATTCTGTTTCACAATTTTTACTTTTATTGTTCTTTTACTATAGTTTTACATCTTATACTGTCTCGAATTCCCATGCTTCATCAATAAAATTGTCTATAATTATTTTATAGTTTTCATCATTTACTTGGATTTACTTGATGAGATGTATTCGTTCCTGTCCTGACTGGACCTATTGAAATATTACAGATGTTAGCCCTGAGGATGTATGCCCTACTCACTATGGATTTGGAGAGAGATTAGCTACCTTTGGCCCCGACTCTCAGGAGTGATCGGGAGACTAGTTTAGTATGCTGTTTTAGATTTCTTTACTGGAACTGAATTGTAATAATTTGAGAGTTGTCTTATTTTGAGTTGTTTTGTGTTATTATCTTTTAGTAGTTTTTATTGTTTTCTTTTAGTTATAGAATTCTGTGACATCCTATCGTGCTTAGACTGTGATTGAGTTATATTATTTCTGTACTTGTCCTCCGTTCGGAGTTGAGTTTTAAGACAAGTACATTATACAATTGTGTGAGTTGGTTTAGATAGTGACCTAGAACAGCGTTCTACTGCCGATTCTGCGGCATAGGCTGGGCGTGGTTACGTACTTGTACCCTTACACTGGGTGCGGGTCGTGACACGTTTTTTAGTGGTGGCCCATGCTGGTCGAGATTCGTATTAGTGCGATATCGTGGTAGTACGGCGACTTAGTTGCACTACTACGAGCCTACTATAGAGTATAGAAAATGAGGTGTTAGAATTAGAGGATACTGAATCACACTTAGAATTCCTTGGGAGATTCCTAGACGACCCTTGAGAATCTCATTATGAACTTCGATTTGAAAATCCTTTTCCTCTTGTTTTGATTCACCCTCACTCCTTGATGTTTAAAGGATCTTAGACTATTAACTTCCTTCATCATTATCCTTACTTATATTTTGTCTACCTTATGTTGCTAATTTAGCACCAGTTTTGCAAGCTTATCTTTTTCGAGCTTGATCATGACATATTTTATTGGGGGCTGGCACCCACTAACATATTGTCTAATCAGAACCAGTGCATGATGGTCTGATCAACCTATTGTATTTTGGTTCGCTTTTCATATATTATTCTACGTGGAGGGAGACATAGTTAAATTTGCTCTAGAGTCTCATCCACGACAGCTTTGGCAATTCTCTTTTGAATTATTTCCATCGCCTATGAACCACGTATTGTACTTAATAGCATCATCCTTGAACTCTTTATTGTTTTTGCCTTTCACATATTTTAAAAAGAAAAGGTACTGTACTTGATAGATCAACCCAAGGTATCACATTTAGTTTCCCTATCCAAAGGAGGAAATTGACTTATTTCTATATCCTTGCATCATCCTTTAAATTCTAATTCTTTTGATCGTGACCAGTCGACCGGGTCATCCTCCTTATCATCCAATGTTTGGGGTCTTATTCAATTGAATTATTTTAATTGTGACATGGATATCAAATCTTGGATACTTGTGCTCAGACTTCAATGGCCTCGTTCTCCATCTTTCCCAAACTTTGATTTATCCTGGAATTGATCAACTTAGATCGTGCCGGGGCTAAATCTTCTTTTATATATATTAGTTATTGGATTCCAATGCTATTGACACTCGTGCCTTAAACTTTCGATTTTGATCATCTTTGGAATGGTAACCCTTCATAATTAATTCCTAGTTGTCTTTACCAGTTTCATATAGGATGGTAGACTGTCCTACACCTTAATGATTTGTTGCTTCCTTATCTTTCCAGCAGAACACCCTATATTGCTTGCATGTTGCTACCATGGGACTGTTTCGATCTAATATGACTAGTCCATCTAGATGAGACCTTCAACTGCTATGGTTGACCAAGACTTTATATGTTATTCTTCAAATTGTATGAGTTAGAAATTGCTTAGAGACTTTGATTGTGGGTGGTTGACCTAGAAGGAGTACGACCGACTTAAATTTCGAGGACAAAATTTTTCTAAGGGGGGTAGATTTGTAACCACCACATTTTTAATTTAGGGATATTTTTTTCATTTTGTAATTATTATATTATTTATTAATTTATTGAATTCATGTGATGATAGGTGATTTTGTTTGATGTTTGTGTATTATAAATAGGTTTAACTTAGCCAACATTGACTAGAAGCCTAATAATAATAATTAGAATTAGTATGACCTTGTAGGAATTATTTTAGAATTAATTAGTTATTTTAGAATGTTTTAAATGAATTTGTAGTCATTTTAGTCTTTTTAGCTATTTTGGCCTTTTGTGATTTTCTAGATATGTTGACTTGTGTTGTGCTAGCAACTGGTTTAGCCTTAAAGGACATTGTATAGGATCCTAACCATGCGTTTGAATTATTATTTATATTTTTAGAATTTACTTTAGGCTTGAGTTTATTTTTAAGGCTTTAATTGATTTTTTAGCCTTTTTCATGCTAGCATTTTAGCCTTTTTGACTTGGGCCCATTTCTACTTGAGAAAGAGTTGGACCAAGTGAAACCCTAACCCTAGGGAACCACCTTGGCCGCCCAAACAGTAGTACCCCTCTCCCTTGCATTCATTTGTGAATTTTTGAGCCTCCACTAGGAAACCCTAATAGATCCCCTTCTCCAAAACTCATATTTTCTTCATCCGGAGTCTGTTTCTTCCCAAACGAACTCCGTTGCACTCGTCGAGGAGAGGAGGATCTGCTGGAGCATTTCTAGCAAGGAGGCGGAGGCTTTTTCTTAAGGGAAATCGGCCGACACGACAACCGAGGAGCCCCGTTCATTAAGTTTTTGACACTCAGTAGGTAAATTCTGATCTACCTTTGTTTCTCTTGAATTTTCTTCATTATTGCATCCATATAGGCACCCTTGATCTGTGTACGAAGTTTAGTTGGGTTTTGACTTCGTTTGATAGCGGTATCAGACACGTATCGGTCTCACGTTGCACGTGTTCGGCAAAATGTCACTTAGAATTGAAAAGTGTTAATTTTTTATCCTGTTTTCATGAAATCTTTCCTTATATGATTTGTACCAACTTTTGTGAAGATGGATCGGAAATTGACACGATTTTGGCTCCGAACGGATACGGACACGCGTGCACGAGATCCCGTGCATGGTCCCGTGCACGCCCTGCAGTCTGTGCGTCATAACTCGACGCACAGAGCTTCGTCTTATGTGAAATTTTATGAGCACGTAGAAGCAACCTCTGCACACATGCCCATAAAATTTCATGATGTTTTGTCGAGCGAGCGCAGAGCAATAGCGCGGGCACTGTTCAGCCATTCTGTGCACCCGGCTGAAATTCGGGACTGAAACGGACTTCGTGCGCGCACACGACGCAGCGAAGACCCATTCCAGGACCTGGGACATGTCGACCTATACCTAGAATAGCCGTAGGGCGAACCTCGAGTTGCAGTGTGGCCCGACGAGCGAGCCACGAGGGCGGAACCGCATGCACGAGAGCGCACGGGCGCGCGCGCGCAGCAGGCCGCTCGGGTGCGGGGGCTGCGTACGCTGCTTCGGGCGGCGTGTCACTGCGTGGCCGTGTCCTAGACCTACCCCAGGACCCCCCCAGCTATGTGCACAAGCACGGGACATTTTGTTGTGTGTGCGGCGCTCAAACGAGTGAGAACGCACGCGTATCACGCGGTATCGAGAATTTCCGATACGCGTTCTATGGACATGACACGGACACGATTTCGAACCCGAGAGTATACGAACGCATCACGTGGGTCGAGACCAACGTGTATGCCGAGTTTTATGGATTCGTTTGGTGTATTTTGCATTTTGGGTCGTTGTGTGAAATTGGGCTATTTTTTAATTTCAATTTTGAGTTGAAATGTGATATTTTGTTTTCCAGCCTTTTAGCTTATAAATTCTGAGTTTTTAATATGTATATGAGATTTCGGATATCTGGGAACCAACTTTTGGATTTGTTTCATAATTTCTCGTCATTTATGAGTATATATTCTTTCTATATAGCTATATATATATATTTTTTTTTTCTATATTGCTATATATATATATTATATAATATATATATATATATATATATATATATATATATATATATATATATATATATATATATATATATATATATATATATATATATATAACCACGTTGAAACCCATTGCTAATGCATACATATTGAGAATGGGTCGAGGGGGATTTAATTCCAGATTTTAGACTCTTTAAATTATCTCGCACCATTGCGAATCTTTCCATTTAAGAGTTTGTATATATATATATATATATATATATATATATATATATATATATATATATATATATATATATATATATGTAGAAAAAAAAAATATATATATATATATGTAGTTTTCTTACTTTGTATATATATGTAGATAATAGTATATTAAATTGTGGTATGCCATGGTTGTGTCTTCTATTTTTAATCTCAGATTTTTCCCATTTCAGTAAGCCCCAGGACACACACAAACACACACACACACACACACCATCTTTTGTTAGATTTAAGGTTGACTTGTATTGTATATACACATGTGTGTGTATATGCCTATATGTATATAGATATTATGCTTGGAAACCCTCTTAGAATAGATTATAGTTGTGAATATAACTATAGGAGTCCTAGGACAGATTTGGTTTGTCATTTTGAGCCTAGTTTAGTCGAATTGGCCGACAAGTTGACCAAATTGACAAAAAATCAACTTTGGGTCAAACTTGATCCAATTCAACTCAAACGAATTCCAAATGACCTAGAATTTTGTGTATGACCTAAGAATTAGTAGACGGACTAGTTGACCCAGGTTTGACCAGCGTTGACCAGGTTTGACCAGAGTTGACCGAGGGTTGACTTTGACCAAAATGGACCTAGAAGCATGTAGTCTTGCATTATAGCTATTTCTTTTGATATTGTGGACTTGGTTGTGACATGTGTATACTTTAAATAGGTTTATATTGCCCCGGTTTAGCTACTCCTCATCATCAGCAGTTTGATTTGCCCAGCGAGTACATTCTCTGAAAGTTTTTTCATTTACTTATCGAATTCTATATTTCAGTTTTAGTCAATTCTATTTGATTCTCGATTACAAACACGAGTTGATATTTTTATGGAATTCATGTATACGACACACATACCTTACTTGTCTAGCCTCTATTACAAGAATCATTACAAGAATCACCTACAAGCACCTTCATGTTCAGGCTAGATTTATTCTCGATTTACGTGTCGTGTTATGGATTCATTTATATTTATCGGGCGGAGAAATACTTGAGTAGACATGTAAACATTCCTAAATACTCGAACCACCTCCCTGTGAATTATACAAGAACGATAGCCGTCCCACACTTGGCCAGTGCGTGATGTGCTGGATTACCTCTAGCCGTATACATGTCGATCTCAGTATTTTAAAACACACTGTGAGTAGTGTCTAGAATCTTTACTAGAATTATCACAAGAACCATTACAAGAATCACCCTACTTGGATCATTGAATGGAATCACACTTGACATACAATGTACCACTGGGCTCATATCACATTATTCTAGTTCTGCTAGCTTTTATTTACAGTCTTCATTGACATGATATTCTGTTTCACAGTTTTTACTTTCCTTTTTCTTTTACTATAGTTTTACATCTTATACTGTCTCGAATTCCCATGCTTCATCAATAAAATTGTCTATAATTGTTTTATAGTTTTCATCATTTACTTGGATTTACTTGATGAGATGTATTCGTTCCTGTCCTGACTGGACCTGTTGAAATATTACAGATGTTAGCCCTGAGGATGTATGCCCTACTCACTATAGATTTGGAGAGATATTAGCTACCTTTGGCCCCGACTCTCAGGAGTGATCGGGAGACTAGTTTAGTAGACTATTTTAGATTTCTTTACTGGAACTTGAATTATAATAATTTGAGAGTTGTTTTATTTTGAGTTGTTTTGAGTTATTATCTTTTAGTAGTTTTTATTGTTTTCTTTTAGTTATAGAATTCTGTGACATCCTATCATGCTTAGACTGTGATTGAGTTATATTATTTCTGTACTTGCCCTCCGTTCGGAGTTGAGTTTTAAGACAAGTACATTATACAATTGCGTGAGTTGGTTTAGATAGTGACCTAGAACAGCGTTCTACTACCGATTCTGCGGTGTAGGCTGGGCGTGGTTACGCACTTGTACCCTTACACTGTGTGCGGGTCTTGACATGCAGTACCCCCTCCTAATATATCAAATCAATCCACTGCTCCACAATCAACGGGAGATACCAATGAGGCTGTAAAACTTTACGTACTCAATTTGAAGCTTTTAAACAGAAAGACGGCTTGCAGAAGCTTGGGATTAAGCAACCTTATCCCATAGAATGGAAAGAAGTCCAATTTTCCTCCAAGTATAAACCCCTACTATTATGCTATTTGACGGCAGCACAACGCCAAGTCAATACACTAATCACTTTGAGGTAATGACTGATCAACTCCACCCAAATGACGCTCTACTCACTAAAGTGTTTGTCGGATGTTTAGTAGGTACAGCTTACGACTGGTACCATAGTTTGCCAGATTATTGTATAACCACTTTCTCTGGATTCAAACAAATATTTCTGGAATAATTTTATAAGGGGACAAATGACATGACTATGTCTGCTCTCATTAAAATTAAACAACGACACAATGAAACAACTGAAAGGTTTATTGAACGATTCTGCCGTGAGGCACTCAAAATGCCACTTGGAACTCCAGATGCTCTAACCATAGACACTTGCAAATCAAACATGTTGCCTATAATCAACATGTGGACCGGATCGACACAGTTCCAGGATTAGCCTTCATTCATAGTGAATGCTAAAGCAGCAGAAGAAAGTGCTGACAAGTTCAAATAATTAGGTATTCAGATGCCTAATCTTGACAAAGATGAACTTGCTACACCTAATAATAGTGGCCGTCAGAACAACCGCAAGAGTAAAGAGACTTTGGCTATCATTGTCAAAGGCAAAGAAACTCTAGCCGTGAACATAGGTCAATCAACACCTACTCCAACGGCACCACCACATAAGGCACCACGTCCGAAAGAAGAATATTCTTTTGATGAAGTTGATGTTATGAGTATCTTTGACTGTCTGATCAAGAGCAATAAACTTCAGCTGCCAGAGACAAAACGGCCAGATGAAGTAGGTAAAATTGACCACCCTAAATATTGTATTTACCACAGATTTATCGGACATTCGACTCGAGCATGCTATAAGCTTAAAGGCAAAATCCAGGAGATGGTTAATTCTGGCACAATTACTCTCCAACAAGACAAAAAGACTGTAACTGCTAATATCGTCTCTCTACAGTTTGGCAATTTTCCTGCTCAACTTGTGCAGGACGACGTCATTCCCATCCCGAGAACCACTTTGGAGATTGTTAATCTCCCACCTACCCGAACTAATGGTCTTGTTCCTCTATCTACTGATAAGGGGAAGATTATGTGGATCTATCCTGATTTGGTGGCTGACTTTGAAGCACCTTCTTTATCCACAAAGTCTAAAAAAGCAACCAAATACAAGTCATGTCACATGACTTCGTTGGATGAATATTGTCCTCCACCTTTAACTACCACTTTCACTTATGCTGCAGGTCCTTCTTCTTTCTCCACTTTTGAGACAATAATGTCAAAGACAAAAGCCAAATATCAACCAGCTTTCCATCTGCATAGTCCACAGTCCCGTGAACTAATGAAAAGATGGGATATGATCTACAAAAGGCTCCCGACTTGAATCATGGAAAAGGTTCTCCAGTACCTCTTTCTCCATGCCTTTCACATAATCAATCTCGGGTTGGTTTGGGTTACAGGACGAACTCTTCATCTTGTCAAAAAAAATCTTCCAGAAGCAAGACCCAGGCAAAAAGTTGCAATATGGTAACCTTTGAACCTGTATCCGAGGAAGAGGCCTTAACTTGTACTAGGTCTGGAAGAATTTACCTGAAAGATTATTCAGAAGGACAGGAGAACCCTGCTCTAGCTCTAGAGACTCCTCTAGCATCATCTTCTCCTGCTGTCAATGTTCCATCAGCTTCATCACCTCCAGTAGAACTAACTCCTTCCAAATCAATGACAGCTGACAAAGGAAAACAACCTATCCGCTTTGACAAAGTATTAAAGAAGAATCAAGTTTTAGGACTCGAGAAACCATATAACTTTGATATACTGGCTCAACTGGCTAATGCCCCAGCAAGGTTATCAATTTTTGAAATACTGCGTCTCTCAAAAGAAACACGAGAGACATTTAGTGAAGCTTTGATGCAAGCTGATACTTGTCTAGCACTCCTCAAGAAGCCTGATAAGGAGCCTGTAACTTGCTTTCATTGTCATAGTGTGATGGAGCTGATGCCCAACATTACCTTTACACAAGATGATATGTTGCTGGAAGATAATCGTCATGATTGACCCCTATACTTCACAGGATATGTCGATACTATGAAGGTTGATCGCATCTTGATCTACCCTGGGTCTACGCTCAGCATCATGCCAAAGACTTTAATTGATGCCTTAAAGATTCCTGTAGATAATCTTTCAACAACTATCACGACAATCCTGGGATTTAATTCTGGAAGAAGTGAACCTTTGGGAAAGATCCGCCTGAAAGTTCAAATAGGCAGTCTTCGTACAAAGGTTACTTTCTATGTGATCGACAACCGTGGCTCTTATAATGCCTTGTTAGGAAGACCCTTTCTACATGAGCATAATATTGTACCATCCACTCTACACCAATGCTTCAAATATGTAGACGTCAAGGGAGAGGTCCAAAAGGGAGTAGCTGACCTAAATCCTTTCAAGGGCATTGAAGCATATTGTACTGATTCTCGGATGTACAAGGAAGAATTCATGAAGGTTGTATTAGCAATGGATAGTGAGAAAGTTCAGAAAGATACTTCAAAAGATGTTCTCATAATCCCTGTTAAAAGACGTACTACTCGTCCATCTTTTTCTCAGGCGTTGACTATCCATCTTTTCTCTCATAACAAACAGCTTCCTGCTGTAGAAAGAGAACTAGGAAAGCTCACCTCTTCTGAGCCTCTTGTTATCGACCTTCGTCGTAACCAACCTTCTCATTCTCCTCCTTTGGTTATCAACCTTCCTAAGCCTTCTGTTAAGGCCAAGAATCCTTCCTCTTCTCCTCTCGTCGTCAACCTTACTAAGCCTTCTGTTAAGGCTAAGAATCCTATTGTAAATGATGATGTACAAATCAATAAAGTAGCATCTCCTTTACACTATACTGATGTTCTTTATTATGCTCGATGTTATTTAGAAATGCTAGATAACTTCGAACCACTTACCATAGGGTCAGTTCAACCTCTCCAAGGCGAAATATTGCTCGAGCCAATGCAGGACTCCTTCTTCTTAGTTCCTTCCAGGAAGAAAGATGAACTTCCTATACTTTTTAGTAAAGGAACAGAACAGAAGATCATGTCCAATGATGAAGAAGAAAATCACGATAATAGAAGACTTCAACTACGTCATTATTGTCAACAATCAAAAGATATCATTCAAAAGATGGGCTATAATTTTAAAGCTGGTCTCAATGGTGGTAAAGGAAGGCAAACTCCAATTCGTATCCCTGCTCCAAAAGGAAAATCATAACAATATTACAGCAAAAAAGAAGCGGGGATTGGGTTATACCTCGCCAATTTTGACTCCAGAAGCCTCCGAATCATCGATCTAACTTTTCTGATTCTGTTTCATGGGATTCAAACACCAGTATAGGGCACGTCCATCGAGTGACTTTATCTTCCAATATGGTAACTGCTGAGTTCTCGGAAGACGACGAAGACTTTGCCGAAACCTCTGAATTTGAACCTTGGGCATAAAAGATGGATACTTAATGGGAGCTTCGCTTCGAGCAACATGAGCCACCTACCGAAGATCAGTTGGTTCAAGTCGATGTTGGAGATAAAACTTCCCCAACACCAATATTCGTCAGCAAAAGCCTCCCTAAAGTGGATAAACAAGAACTGATCCAACTCATTAGGGAATACATTAATGTATTCGCTTGGAGCTATAAAGACATGCCAGGATTAGATCCCCAGATTGCTACCCATAAACTCAACATTCTGCCGAATGTAAGGCCGGTCAAGCAACAACAGCGTCGATTTTGACCTGACATGATGGATGCCATAGAATCCCAAGTCAAAAAGATTATTGCATGTGGCTACATCAGAGAAGAACAACATCTAGACTGGGTGGCTAATGTTGTCCCAGTTTTGAAGAAAACATGGAAGGTCCGAGTCTGCATCGACTTCAGAGAGCTTAATGAAGCTTGTCCCAAAGACGAATTTTCTCTTCCAATCACTGATGTCATGATCGACAATACTTGCAGATTTGAATGCATATCTTTTATGGATAGATTTTCAGGATATAATCAAATCAAGATGCATCTAGAAGATGAGAAACATACATCTTTTTGCACTCCTCTTAGAGTTTATTGCTACACTGTCATGTCGTTTGGTCTCAAAAATGCTGGTGCAACTTATCAGCGGGCCATGAGTGTTATCTTTCGTGATCATTTATGAAAGACGATTGAATGTTATGTAGAAGATATTGCTATCAATAGTCGTCTAAAGGAAGACCACATTCAAGATTTGAGAACTATATTCGATCTAATGCGCCAGCATCAACTCAAGATGAATTCCACCAAGTCATTCCTGGGAGTCTCTAGTGGCAATTTTTTTGGATTCGTTATTACCTCTAAAGGTATACACATTGACCCTGAGAAAATCAAAACCATTCAAGAGATGCATCCTCCATGCAACCTAAAAGAGCTACGAGGATTCCAGGGACGGCTTGCGTACATCAGGAGATTTATCTCAAATCTCTCTGGACGCTGTAGACCGTTCACTCAACTCATGAAGAAAGGTGTGACTTTTATTTGGATTGAAGAATATCAACAAGCATTTGAAGACATAAAGCGGTACTTGATGAACCCTCTAGTTCTAGTGCCTCCAGTCTCAGGAATACCCTTCCTGATGTATATTCGAGCGATGAACCATTCATTAGGTGCTTTATTAGCTCAGAAGAATAAAGAAGGTCATGAACAGGCTATCTATTACCTTAGCAGTACAATGATTGGAGCTGAACATCGATACACCCCGAGGAAAAAGAATGCCTAGCTTTGATGTTTGCTGTTCAAAAGACGAGACATTACATCACTGGCCAAACTATTCATGTTATTTCTAGAGTTAACCCTCTCCGGGTCTTGATGAAGAAGCCCAGTACACTCAATTCTAGACTTGCAATATAGGCCATATTGTTAGCACAATATGATATGGTTTTTGTTCCTCAAAAGTCTGTTAAAGGTCAAGCTCTTGCTGACTTTCTGGCAGCTCATCGAATTCCCGAAACGTCTAAACTCTACGATGAGATTTCAGACGAAACTTTGGAGTCCAACATGATTTCAGAAGAAATTCTTACATGGCGTCTATTCTTTGAATATACATCCAGAATCGGACCAAAATGTGCTATTGTCGCTGGAGTTGGAATCGTCCTCATCTCACCTGAAGGGTTAGCTATTCAAAGTGCTTATTCTTTAGATGAGTCGTGTTCCAATAATATGGCTGAATACAATACTCTGCTCATTGGTCTACAATTGGCTAAACAATTAGATATTGAGTATCTTGAAGTTTACGGAGACTCCAAACTGATTGTCAATCAAGTTAGAGGCACGTACGAAGTCCGACATCAAGATCTGGTTCCATATCATGATGCAGCGATCAGGATGGCTACTTCATTCAAAGGCTTCTTCATCGAGCATATACATCGAGCGTGTCATACAGAGGTTGGTGCACTTGCTAATCTTGCAGCAGTATTAGCAATTCCAGTAAGAAGGCAACAAATGATCGTCATCACAAATAGAGAGTTATTTTGTATCGAGAATAACTCAAATATTGAAGTCAACAACTCAAACATGGAATTCAACAATTCGGTTGAATTCTGTACTATCAGTAAAGATTGGAGGACTCCTTTTATAGACTTCGTAGTTTATGATATCTTATCCGAAGATTCTAAGGAGGCTACAAGAATTCATCGGCGGTGACTCAGATTCTATTATAATCATGCTACAAAGACACTCTACCGACGAACATTTGACGGCTTACTCCTACGCTATCTCGCAGGAGAGGAAGCAAAATAAATACTTCGTGAAGCTCATAATGGTGTTTGTGGTACACATCAGCCTGGTCCTAAACTACAGGATCGTATTCGCCGTATGGGCTACTATTGGCCCTCGATGATATCTGATGCAATCGAGTATGCAAGGAAGTGCCGAGCATGTCAAATCTATGCTGACTTCATCTATCAACCATCAGAATTTTTTTACCCGACGGCAGCATCATGGCCCTTTGAAGCTTGGGGCATGGATGTCATTGGTCTTATTAACCCTCTCTCGTCTCGAGGACATTGTTCATATTAGCCATAACTGATTATTTTTCAAAGTGGACTGAAGCTATACCTCTAGCTGAAGTCAAGACTAGCAGTGTCATCAACTTCATCAAACATCATGTGATCTACAGATTCGGCGTTCCTCGCTGAATCATTCATGATAATGGGCCACAATTCATCAGTCAGAAGTTCACTCGATTTTGCGATGACAACATGATCAATAATATTGCTTCTACAGCTTACAATCCTGCAGCTAACGGGTTGACAGAAGCATTTAACAAGACCATCATCAAACTCCTCAAGAAGTTTGTTTCTACCAACAAATGAAACTGGAGTAAAAAGTTTAGAAAATGTTTATGGGCTTACCGTACTACTGTACGTACTCCTACACGCTGCACACTTTCTCTTTGGTATATAGATGCGAGGCCGTCTTACCATTGGAAATCCAGATCTCTTCTCTAAGGATTGCTATTGCCAATGAACTCACAACAGAAAATAATGATCGTCTTCAACTTCAGGAGCTTGAAGCGCTTAACGAGAAATGACTCCTAGCTCAGCAACATATTGAGTTATACCAAGCTCGTCTATCAAAAACCTTCAACCGTAAAGTCAAAGTTCGAACATTTCAGAAATGAGAAGTAGTTCTAACCGTCAGACGTCCTATAACTATGACGCACATGAGCAAAGGCAAATTCCAAGCGAAGTGGGAAGGACCCTACATTGTAAGCAAAGTTTTCTCCAATGGAGCTTATAAATTGACTTGTATGGACGGTCGAGTCGCCATGATGCCTATCAATGGCAAATTTCTCAAGAAATACTATGTATAAAAACACATTAGCACAAAACCCAGAATGTAAATAAAATTCCTTTTATTGAAATAGTTCAAACAGAAGAAAATACATAAAATCAGCGAGGACCATTGCCCTCCTGATCGAAGACAAATTTCGTAAGAAGCTCGAAGACATTATTATCCGATACCACCAGTAGTTCACAGGTAGCCTTCCTCAGAGCTTCTTCCTCGACAGTACTTCCAGGCTCCACCAGTTCGGCAAGAATGTCCTGTTTTGGTTGAGGAACAGCCGCGCTTTCTTCCACTTCTGGCTGAATGGGTGGCGGAGGCTTGTCGGAATGAGTCTCGATGGCGACTTCGATATTTAGGATGGCTTCAGCCTCCTTGGGCGCATCTTTGGAAGACATTTGCAATGAAGGGATAGGTGTGGGTAACATCCTTAAAAGTTTCGTACTATTTATAGACTGAAAGGCCAAAACAGTCTGTCGCACGAACCGAAGCGACCTTTCCTCAAAAAGGCATGTTTATTCATCCATCTCCTTTTATCTCGTGAAGAGGTCTTCATTTATTATCTGTCTTGAGAACCGAAGCAACCTTTCCTCGAAAGGGCATGCTTATTCATTCATCAATATTTTCGTCTTTATTCACCTCATGAAGGAACCTACATTTATTATCGTTTATTTACTTTCTTGTAAATAAAGCCATAGATAATATACTTAAAATCTCCCGTGGAGTCCATCCAAATCATCAATTCTGTCTTTTGAAACCCAACTATTTTAAAAGGTACCTTATCTTTATGATTAATTCGTATTATCACAAATATTCTCTTTTTAGACATGATCCTGTCTTTGAGTCCCAGCTGGCTTAAAGATCATTAATAGAGAAATAAATTTACGTCAACATTACCTCTGAATTCTATTTTCTATATCAAATGACTTATCACGTCCATATTACCTCTGATAAAGTCGTCTTTTGAAATAATGATATCCCAAGATTTATATTCTGCCACGTCTACATTACCTCTGAGCAGATATAATAAATATTATTGTTTTCCACAAAGAAATATGTCACGTCCAGTACCTCTGAATATATTTCCTAGTCTATTACTTATATCTTCCATATTACCTTTGTGAACGAAACCGTTCGCACAACTGGCGTTGCAAAGTTGGGCTCGAGTTTGACTGGCACAACCCAGACAAAACTATTCTAATTCAAAGTATTTTGAAACTTTGAAGTATTTTCAAATTTCGAAAACTTTGAAGGGGTCTTGTAGAGGCTAAAAAATTAAGCTATGCTACTCACCCAGAAGTCATCTCATCAAAATACATCATATCAATAGGTTGCGCCATATCAGGTTGGCCTACATCAAGTTATGCCACATCAGGTTGTGCCCATCTCAGGTTGCACGAGAGACACGCGGTAGTTTCCTCGAAAGACTATAACAACATCATCATTTTCTGACAACTGATAGCACGTATATCAAAGAAAATTCGTTCGAATCCCGCACAACACGGCGCTCGAGAATATTTGGTCAGCTAGAAATTTTTGCAATGTGTCAGAGTGCGCGAGGTTGTACTCAGGCACAAGTTGCTGTATTGCGCCCCCACGCAACCTGATAAAGCTTGCACAATGTGATCTAGTTGATATACAGAGCAGGGTGATATGGCACGCATGTCACTAACTTCGTAGAACGTGTCCACTACATTGCTCACGACCATGCGCATCTCACTCAAATGAGGCCACGCGTCCACAGCAGTTAGTGTAACCGCTCGCGCAAGTTGCTACATTACGCCCTCGTGTAACCTGATGAAGCTAGCACAATGTGATCGAGTTGATATCCAGAGCAGGGTGACATGGCGCGCATGTCACTAACTTCGTAGAATGTGTTCACTATATTGCTCACGACCATGCACATCTCACTCAAACGATACCACGCATCCACAGCAGTTAGTGTTATCGCTCGCGCAAGTTGCAACATTGCGCCCCCGCACAACCTGATAAAGCTCGCGCAAGGTGATCAAACAGTATCCAGAATATGATGACGTGGCACGCAAGCTACTAACTTTGCAGAACGTGCCAACTATACTATCCACGACCAAGCGCATCTCAATCAAACGATGCCATGCATCCACAGCAGTTGGTGTAACCGTTCGCACAAGTGAACAAGCGCGCAACCTAAAGCTCGCGCAACCCAGAATAACTGCTAAACAGTTATTTCTAGAACTATATAAATGGAGTTTCAAATCAGTACCAAAGGATGACGAATGATCATAATCTTCTGCTAAAGTGTTGTTGCATACTCCAGAGGCTCGTGTCTTCGATATCACATCGTCCAAGGGATAAATTGATCGTCTTCTGATCAGATTCCTATAGTTGTACTTCACCAAAAATCAATTATACTTTTTGTACTCTTTCTTAATTTGTAGAAATCAAAACCTCTTTTGTTTTTTGTAAATGACCCACATCACGCACGATCACCACCATCATCTTCAATCTCATCGCCACCACGATGTCGGTTGCTATGACCGATGTTCCTCGTCGTGATGCCAATTAATCCAGCGCCGCCTCGACCGAGTCTCTAGATTTACGCCGGTAGATCCTATAGTTGCGCTCTCTAACGTCGGGGACCAATCGCCAAACCGAGCTCTCCCTTCCTCGGGTCCCCGCCATCGACCAGATTCGGCGACCCCAGACCGCTGCTGCTCCAAGCGCATCTGCCTCCACCGGATCCAAGCACCTGGTCGGACCACGACAGAGGTGAGCTTCGTTGGCCCTTATTCTTCCTCCTCTCGATTCTTATTATGTCCTCTCTTTCTCTCTCTTGATGACTTTCTTCTTCCTCCTCTTGATCTTCCTCTCTCCAGCTCTCTCTCGATCACTTTCCACTCTCTCTTTCTCTCGGTTTTAATCTCTCTCTTCTCTTCTCCCCCACTCTATATTTATAAATATCTATTTGTTACTAATTATGGGAATAGTATAAATGTTTGTAATATATTTTTTTATAGTATAAATGATTGTAATATATATATATATATATATATATATATATATATATATATATATATATATATTGGGCTTTCCTGTCCTACAATTTTATGTTCATTTCAAATAGGCTAATAAACCTATATTGTTTGCCGATTATTAAAGTGGATTATTAAATCCTAAATTATCTAGTAACTATTTAAAATGGTGGGATTTTAACCCTATATTCGCTGTTTTTATTATCTAAAATGGGCTACTAGCCTAACATTATTTACTATTTATTTTAATTGGGCTTTTAGCTCCATATTATTCAAGTAGAATCAAATGGGCCTAGAGCCCTGCATATTTAGTCATTTTTTCTAAATTGGGCCCTTACCCTAAAATTATGATTTATTAGTAAATGGGCTTGAGCCCTAAAGGTGCATTTTTATTTATTACAAATGGGCCTTGACCATAAATTCAATAGTCAAGTGGCCTAATTAAATAGCATAAAAGACTATAAATATAATTATAGGCATGGGCTTTGGGCCCTAGATCGTATTTGATCAATTTTAGAATGAACAATTATTTTATCCTTAGCCTTCTTAATACTATTAGCAAATTTTAAATATTTTCTAAATAATAGTTTCTTGCCAAAGTAGTATTATTAGGTATAATATATGACTAGGCCCTAAGTCGATTCCCTTTTTGACTTTATTGATCAAAGCATGCTCATGACTAATCATGTTTCATTTTATCTTTTCAACACAGACTTATATCCTAAATCGCAATTTTCGTACTCAACGATAATATCAGACATTCTTATTTTCGGACAATCTTGGAATATTTTCACTCTGATCATCTCAAAAAATTTGGGAACCTTATGAACTTCAGCATAATCATATTACGCTTGGGATTAATTATGGTCGTTAGCTTTTGATACTGTGACCCATGTTCCCGAATTTTTTTTAAACTTTTTATTTATTTTATTAATTTTAAATATTTCTTTGTGAGAAAATAATTTTTATTTGAATTTCTGCAAAAAAAATATAGGTACTTTAAATGACAAAATGAGTTGCCAAATTATTTTTTATAAGATTTTATATTTGATATACTTTAGAATTATCTGAATTATTATTTATTTTAAAGATTTGGATTTATCAAATCTGTTTTAGATATTATTTGATAATATTAGATATTATATCGTTGATTATTATTTTGATCATTGAGATTTGATCCAACAATGATTTAACTGATTTAAATTTATGAAAACATTTACTATTGGATTCAAAATCCTTATCTATCTAGGAGGACTCCACGCTATTTAAAAGGAGCTTTCCTTTGCCTTTTCCCATAAACCCAGTATGTTTGTGAAACGTAGCCAATCGTCATTATCATCATAATCATAATCATATCTTTGTCCGCGTATTGGTGTGTCACAACCTACATCTTGCCCACCATAGCCATGTATTTGTGTCTGTACGTCATGTCCATTTTCATCCATTCCATTCTATTATTTTTACAGTTATAGTCCATCTACATGTGCGACAACCCGAAAGACGACACCAGTTTTCCCTGTGACCGGTGTCATGCAGGACATGATACAACCCTAAACTAAACCCTAACCCTAACCCTCGGCACTGTCGCCCATGTCAGGTAAACTTTGGCCTTTTATTCCTCTACGCCGGTGATCATAACCTTTGACAACACCAAAACCCTTGTCCTCGGCCCCATCACCACCCGAACACCACCAGATCCCTGACCAACCAGCCACTCCTTCTCCACCAAACCCCCATGCACCACTTACTTCTCGGCCGGATACCCTCTATTCCATCAGCCGCTCGATGCCACCCCGGGTGAAACCACCAGGTCGCGGCCGTCGACTCGTTGTGCCCGATCTTTTTTCTGCCAGCGCTGACCGCTGCTACTTACATCGAGCAGCGACCACCTCCTTGTGGTTGACCGAAAGTCGAGTCGCCACCACCGTCGATCTTTACTCGAGCGCCACCCATCGTCTCCGCAACTCCTCCCTTCAGATCTGCTCTCCACCGGCGACCCCAGCCTCAGGTGTCCAGCCTCCATGCCAGCATTTTGAGACCGCATCCCCGTACGGAGCTGGCCTGTCGTGTGTCACCGTGCCCACATGCACGGAATCTTCTTCGAGCAGCTACACCACGCACGTCCGCCTTCATTCGATGAAACCTCTTTCCGGAGCCTCCCTCGGTGAGGTCTCCACTGGATTTCCTCTCCATCTCTCTTCCTCAAATTCTTCTATATCGCTCTCTGATATATTTCTCACTCTTTCCTCTCTTTTTTCCAGGAAGGAGAATAGGGATTAAGATTTTATTAATATTTATTATTATTATTATTATTATTATTATTATTATTATTATTATTATTATTATTATTATTATTATTATTGTTATTATTATTATTATTATTATGTATTATAGAAAGCTTAGTAAGTAATAACATTATTAATATATTAAAGGTACTATATACACTGGAACTGTTGAATGTTTGTATATTTATTATATTAAAGTATAATAATCAGTATGCATACGTATTAGTATATATATGCATATATTATTATAAGTAGTATTATTATCGTTATTATTGTTAATATCATATTATTAACTTAGTTAATATTAATAAGTATATATACTAATTTTTCTAAATGATATTGTAATAAAATAAAGTATTGGGCTTGGGCCCTAACTTGATTTTGAAATTGGATCTAGAAATCCTAAAAATATTATTGTATTATTTTCTATTTGATTAAATTAAAGTTTTGACCTTGATTTCTATATTTTTCAAGTTTAAATAATAACATATAGTTTCCATAAACGATAAACAATTTCTAAAATGGTTATATATATAGGTTGTATTTATATATATATATATATATATATATATATATATATATATATATATATATATATATATATATATATATATATATAAATATATATATATATATATAAAAATAAAAAAAATAAAATATATATATATATATATATATATATATATATATATATATATTAATGCAAATTCCTTAGATTATTGAACCATGACCAACTAATCGATTATTTTCTATTTATTTGTGAATCCTGACTTCTTATATAGACCCTTGGCTATTTGGACTATCTGGACGCAATAGTGCGGTTTGTCCCACCATTAGAGATCATCTTGTGATATTTTAACATTTGAACCTATTCTGTGTCGACATGATCGTGTCGCACACGTCGACTGCAACTTAACTCAAGGCAAGTTCACTATTGCTTTATGTTCTTTGTATATTATAATGCTATTCTTCATTGTGTTTTCATCAGTTTAGACACAGTTGTGATATAATAGGACTTGTTGTACCATGATTGTTATTATTGTTATTGTTTAGTAAGTCGGAAGGGAAAATACAAAGTAGGTATGTGAACAAAACCCAACTGTTGTTATTGTGGATAGCTAAGTCATACAACTCACGTATGGGTTAGCTGTACCTTTTATTGTGGATAGCGATCTATATAATATATCATATTAGCCTAGCCGTTCACATGTCAAAATTTATTTCACACACTGTCTGTTAGTCTTACTTGTTCATGATCATTTTCTAATTATCTTGTTTATACATGTTCTTTCCAGTAGTCTTCTTGTATGTGTTTTCAATTCATATACATATTTTCTTTATTGTTATATTGCTTGCATCTCTATCTAGTTTTATTTTGTGCTGAGTTGTATTATTTCAATAGGGTTGTACTTTGCTCCTTTTTTTATTCTATTTGTTGCAGGTGACTTACTATTTTGCACTTGGGACCCTTCTGGGGGGAGATAGAGACATATGAAGGCCAACCTTAGATTCTAGATAGATTAGATAGTTTTTGAATTTAAAGATTTAGCGGGTTTGTTTCTGAATATTATTTTGATGTATTATTAGATTTGTAATTTGAATAATTATTGTGAATAAGCAAATAAATATAATTTTGTATATTTGAGATTGACATTGAGGTCTAGACAGCGTATTACCGTCGATGCTGCAGCGTAGGCTAGACTTGGCCACATATCATATTCTGAAAAGCAGGAGCGGGTCATGACAGATACTTTCCATATTGACACATTCGTGTCGTTTACGTCGACAACAAATAACCAAGGCAAGTACTTTAAACCTATGTTACTCATTTCTTAAATATTGCTATAAATGCTTGTGTAGTTAGCATAACATTATTTGGTGACACTTGTAGCTTACACATCGTACTCTTTATTCATATGCCACGATTTCTTGATTTTATGATCATTATGATCGTACCTTATGATTTATGATCGTGACTTTTTGATCATTTCGTGTCGTGACTTGTTTATTGGGCACATAAATACCTTAGTATACATGTGGGCTACCCAGAATCATCCCATCAGTCTTGCTTGCCTACTAACAGGCGCACATCACATGTGCATCGTGCCGTATCTTACCGCCTAGCCGCCCACATGTGTAATACGGTACTTCAAACACCTAGAATAAATATATTTTTAAGGTCATGCCATGTTAATCTTGATGATTAGCAAGTCATTGTTAGCCATTTATTGACATGGTCATTATTTTATCTAGTTCCTTATTATTTCCTTGGCTACTTGCTTGTTCTTTTACTTGGTTTCATAACTCTTACATATATTCATACTTAGTATTTGGTTATGGCTAACATTTGTATAAGTGGTACTTGCTCCAATGCTGACTAGATAACTAATTTTAGGTGTTATCGATGATCGTTATACCTTTCTTTGGACCCTTCGATTGCACAATAAGCCGTAGGCCCTGGAGCTATCCCGTTAGGGATATGGCTATCTTTGCTATTTTTACTTTTATTTAAGACCCGAGATCGGCCTCTCATTTCCTGGTGGTAGGAGCAAATTCCGTCTATCGGAAGAGGAAGATTATTTGTACCATTTTCTATCTATTTCCATTTGTTACCGGATTTATCTCTGGGAAACACCTGATTATGCTGTATTAATTATGACCAAACACTTGAAATCTTTTGTCATTTTATTTTTGTTTGCTTTCCCATATCTTCCTCTTTTAGCTATTGTGAATGAGTTGCACTATTAATCATGTGATCTTGAGATATAAACAACACACTACCGTCGATACTGCGGCATAGGCTGGGCATGACTTGCAACTCGTGCCCTAATATGTGGGTATGGGTCGTGACATGTTTCGGGCAGCCTCATCCTCCTCAAAGGCCATAGCAAAAGCTCATCCCTCCTGTGGTGCTCCTCTCCGCTGCTGTTGGTGATGGATGAACCTCTGCTACTGAGTGGGGAGAGGTGGTCCCCTCAGTGGTGGCACAGGTGGTCCTCCAGCTCCTCTGGGTCCTATGGTTAGTCCAAGAGCAAGACAAGAAGCAGCCTACTGACAATCTCTCATCTGATGACCTGGCGATTCGCAAAATAAGCGAAGCCCTAACCTCTTGTAGCATACGTCAAACTGATGACCTACCGGTGGCAAAAAGCACAAGTAATCGTCGTCTGGGTTGTCTCTGTAGCTGGGGTACATGAGATCTGGGAGGACGAAACTGCTGCTGGGGTACAGAATGCTGAGGTTGAAGCGGCCTCGCTTGTGCGTTGGGCTGCTTCAATTGGCCCTGATATAGCTGCGAGTGCCTGTATCTTTATCTCTCTTGGTCAAGGGCCACATGTCCTTCTCGACTCCCTAGGCAACGCTGAGGATGTCCTTATAGGTGCTAGCCCGGCTGGTAGTGACAGCTAAGCGAATTTTTCGAGACAGTACCTTCTTGAACCGGCGGGCTCGTTCATATGGTGGACGAAATAGTGACTCCGCAAAAGGGCTTAGTCAGCTGAACTCTGTCGTGAACTCATCAACTATCATACTGCCCTGCTCTAGTGGCTCAAACTGGCTCTCGAGGGCATCTCTAGCGACCTCTGGGAAGAACTTATCCTTGAACAGTCTCATGAAGTCTGTTTAGAGAAGTCCTGGGCTACTAGTCGTGCCTCATTTCGGTACCAACATGGGCAATCTCAAATAACTGCATGTTGGTTGCCTCTATCTTGAGGTCCTCGAAAATGCAGGCGACCTGGAGTAGCCTCTAAACATTCTCTAGCCACTCGTCGGCATAGAGAATCTGTTCTGTATAGACCCAAGGGCCCAAGATTCTTGAAATCTTTAGTGGTCCATGGTCTCATTGATGTCGTCTCCTTGTCCAGAGTACATCGGTACTGCTAGCTCGGAAGAGTGTTGCCTTATCGCTTGGGAGTCAATGAATATCTGGAAGACTTCCATCAACTGAGTACTATCAATAGTGATAGTCGGGGTGGCAGGAGGTGGCGGAAGCTCAGGAGCCTAAAGTTCAGGGAGCTCGATAAACCCTGTGTTGCGTGTTTGAACCATCCTTAAAAAGAAACAAAAGAGTGATTGTTCCATTCAATTTGGCCAAAATTAACTAGTAGTAGAAAAAGTAAATGCTTTAATTTTCCCAGACCTCGGCTGTGATGCTACAATTAGGATGAGACATGCATGGACCACCATTAAAAATATGTCATGACCCGCTCCCAGGTAATTGGATACGAGTCGGACACGTCTAGCCTACATTATAGACACAATATAGTAAGTTGTACTAAACCTCATAAAAAATCCAAATAGCATGATCAATACATATCATCACAGTTGCTAATACGTGCCCAAAACATATCAGTATACACCACCATATTAGTCGTCATTTATTACACCTTTAGAAGATATGCCAGAATAAATTTAGGAAAAAATGAAGGTGTCAACCATATATACAAAACTGTCCTAGAAAACCCAAATAATACAACATCAAAATCGTCACAAATCCTCGAGTCTCATCCAAAGATAAATCTCTGGAGCAACTCCTAAGTCTTGAGTCGTAGCTCCATGCTGCTCAGCTAAGACCTCGACCTCGGGCCCTGGCCCATAGAATGTAGGGCAAATGTCCTCGAGCTCACCTGCAATAAATCTAGTCAGAAAAGAAGCAAACTACAATCTATAACAATAAAACAAGTACAACATATGAACCAGTAAGGTGAAATGAGATATGACTAACATGAACCATAAATGCATAAGTCTACTAAATATGAAACATGTAGCAAGAAGATTATGACAAGTTATTTGAAATACATACAAAAACATGTGACCGGCTGGACAAAGTACATGAATAAAGGTACGTCTAAATCATACATGCACAGTTGTGTAATTAGACTATCCACATGACCTAACGAGTGTTTTGGCTTTGGTCACATATTCGTAGTATTTTGCTTACCCAAGTACAAGTATCAGACAAAAACACATGATAAGAAACAGACGCACATGATCAAGTCGTGTAACAACTTATCCAACATGAAACAAGTCACCACATAAAGTAAATGTAGCAAAGTCATAAAAGTACTTGCCTTGTCCTAGAAGATCAGGTATAGTAGTGCAAATGTTGCTAGGTCCACCTAGAGTAGGTTAATAATTGGTTAGGTTCTAAAGTGGTAATTAGCTAGCTATTTGCCAACTAATTAACTAATTAGCATTAATATACTAGCTATGCTAATATCAATATTTACTATTACAGAAACATTTTTAACATATTGATTAACATAAACTAACATCTGTTTATAAAATATTTTAGGTAGCAAAACAACTTTAATTAAAACAATTACTATATATTAACAAAAAAAATATTTGCTAATTCTAGATTTAACTAAATCATTTAAGAAACTTTATTACTAGAAAATATACATTTTAATAATAAAAATAATGATGATGATAATAATAATAATGATGATGATGATAATAATAATAATAATATAATAATAAATATTATTTTTATTATAATGATAATAATAATAATTATGATTATTATGATTATTATTATTATTACAATAATAATAATGATAATAAAAATAGCAATAATAATCATAATAATAACCAAGCCCAAACAACTATTACTGGCCTAGTCCAGATCCTTTTTTTGTTTTTTGTTTTGCTGGCCTGCCTGGCCCATTCTAACCTGGCCAGCCAATTAACCCATCCCAATATTGTAACCGCCACTTTTCACCTTAGAGGTATTTTGGTATTTTGCATGTTGCTAATTACATAGTTATTATTAATTCGTGTTAGTTAAAATATTAGTTAATTAGAATTAATTAGAGTTAGTATCATGAATAGAATATTCTATTAGATTAGTTAGATGACATGTGGACCTCTAGTGGAACATTCCAATTCAATTCATTCCATAAGTTTCTTCATTCTTTTCCAAGCTTCTCTCCAACAATTTATTTTTTATTCTCCATTATTTCTAAATCTAGATTAAGAATTCCATCACCAATTCTCCACCAAACCATTCTTTCTTCTTTCATTGGAGAATAGAGGCTTGGAGTACAAGAGGAAGCTTGAATATGAGAGTAAGCAAGGAGGGCCATGTCCGATTCGACTTCCTCGTTTCCAAATTCGGAGTTCTCCAAAGGTGGAAAACACAAGTTAGAGAATTCTATATTGACCAATTTCATGGTTACGAACACCAATTGAATCCATAGAAACACTCCCAAAGGTGGAATTGACTCTCTAATACTAGATCTAGGTGTTAGAAACTTTCAATTTGGTAGATCTAGGTTTTTCTCATGAGTAGTGTTGATTGCTATTCTCAATTTACGTTAATTAAAATTTGGATCACCAAATGTTTAACAATTGTTCCTAAAGGGAATTTTTTTGGATCCATTTGGTTTGTGCTTCTGTTTTTGTGTCCATAATTTGATACTTAGTGGTTGTGTTATGATATGCCATAATATGCATGGTTAGATTTAGTGATTCATTTATAATTGTGTCTCCTTTGGGTCAATTCGTAGAAAATTGCATAGATCTATCATTCTAGTATGTGTCCATATCAAATTCTATTGTATATTTGGTTTATATGTGTCAATTTGATATTCCTATGCATATAAAGGAGTAATATAGGAATTTATGACTTCTAAGTGTCTGTATTAATGACTATTATATGCATATGTTAGATAGGGATATTCATGTAGAAAGTGGTTCTAAGAATTGTATCCACGTATCATAGGGTATCAAGTTTGATATTGTGTATCAATAGAGGATCATTGCGTCCTACATGTGTTTATATGCATGAGTGTATCAATAGGAGATATATGTATGTTCATTTAGGGTGACCTATGTCTAGTGTCATTTTGTGTGTGGCCACTAGGTGTATCAGTGTCAAGGTAGTGAATGTGAGTAGTTCATGTGGTTGAGAGTATTTGTCATAGTGAGTGCAGACCTGTTTGTAGCAGTATGCTCTGTAGTGAGGTAGAGGAAAATAAGATGTAGACTGCAATTTGCTATAGTGAGCAGCATATCAGAAGGCATGTCCATGATATATGTCACTACCATAATCCTAGATAGGGTTATTTTTGTCATTTTACATTTCTGATATATTGTGTATTTTTATTTAATTAATTATAGTGGTGGTTATATGACTTAGTGGATTAGCCTTTTTATTAGACCCTTCATTAGTGAATCCATTTAGACTTGTCATGACACTTGGACCAAGACATTGGACTAGCCTCATTTAAGTCATTTCTCTTATCCATTAGAGATTAGATTAATTACCAAATTAGAATTAGGAGCTTCCATTAATTAACCTAGCCATCATGACAACTTAGAGGGGCACGATGGACATTTCATAACGGCATGGAGAGGGGCTTTGATGTGGTTAGCCCTAGGGAGAGAGAGAAAGAGAAAGAGAGAGAGAGAGATAGAGAGAGAGAGATAGAGAGAGTGCACTCTCTTCATTCTTCATTGTGCATATTTCCCAAAGTTGATGCCCTTCCCCAAATCATTCCATTCCTCCACAAATTTCCATCGAACCATTCCTAATCCTCTCCTACTCTTCATCCAAGGAGTCTAGAAGCTTCAGAGGCTAGGAGCACAAGTAGAGAAAACTTTGGCTAGGAGCTTGTGTCCAAACCGTCCCCTAATTGTCCACCGGGCTTTGTATTGGAAATCTATCTCCCAATAGGTATACAACTAATTTTTTCTCATTTTTAGCCTCTAATTGTGCATTTCGACCATTAGGAACCCATCCATGGCCTAAGACTACCTATAGGAGGAAGAACTAGGCTCTAATGACCCTTTAGGTAGAAGTTACATGGATTTTTGTGCCACTTTTAGAAAAATTCGAGAATAGTGCACCAACTGTTTGTCATTTGGTTTATTAGGCTAAATAGACTTGTATTGCTTGTGTATGGCTAGATACGGGTCTACAAATGGATACGAGCAGATGGTGTCTTGATATTCTAGGATACGGAGTCATTTTGGAGGGTTTTTCCCTCCGACACTTGTGACACATACAACATGTTCTATATGACACATTACACTAGCTAAATATTGTTCTAATTAGACTCTATTTATCATTTTAGACGTGCTCTTGTTATAGCATGTGAGATACGAGTCGTGAGAGTCGTGGTCATGATCTTGTGCTACTCCTGGGCGGAAAAGACTATTAGTAGGTGTACGGGATTACCCTATCCTCATCAGTCTCTCTGTTGCCCTAGTATAGGCTATACTAGCGGATATTCCATTATCGTCTATAGACTAGTCTCCAGATTTTATGGGAGTATACTAGTATATTCGCGATATTAGTTGACGCTAATATCACTCCTTACCTACCTATGTGATCCCAAAGTAGTCTTCAAGTGCACTACACTTAACGGGATAGTTTACGTTATCAGTTATATTCATGTTCATGTATTTTACTTTTATTGTTCATATTGTTGCTAGGTTTTGTATCTTGTTATATCCTTCTGAGGACCCGATGATCTCCCTCGGTATTGGTGGACTTCCGACATGAAGTTATCGTGATGTGTTCTGCAGGATTCTGGTATTGTTGATAGTATTTCTTTCATTCTTGAACTTTAATTAAAACAATTACTATATATTAACAAGAATTATATTTGCTAATTCTAGATTTAACTAAATCATATAAGAAACTTTATTACTAGAAAATATAAATTTTAATAATAATAATAATAATAATAATAATAATCATAATAATAATAATAATTATTATTATTATTATGATAATAATAATATTAATTATTATTATTATAATAATAATAATATTAATAATGATAATAATAATAGCAATAATAATAATAACCTAGCCCAAACAACTGTTACTGGCCTGGCCCAGATCCTATTTTTGTTTTTTCTTTTCTGGCCGGCCTGGCCCATTCTAACCTGGCCAGCCAATTAACCCATCCCAATACTGTAACCGCCACTTTTCACCTTAGAGGTACTTTTTGTATGTTACTAATTACATAGTTATTATTAATTCTTGTTAGTTAAAATATTAGTTAATTAGAATTAATTCGAGTTAGTATCATGGAAAGAATATTCTATTAGATTAGATAGATGACATGTGGACCACTAGTGGAAAATTCCAATTCAATTCATCCCATAAGTTTCTTACTTCTTCTCCAAGCTTCTCTCCAACCATTTATTTTTATTCTCCATTATTTCTAAATCTAGATTAAGAATTCCAACTCCAATTCTCCACCAAACCATTCTTTCTTCTTCCATTGGAGAATAGAGGCTAGAAGTACAAGGGGAAGCTTGAATAGGAGTGTAAGCAAGGAGGGCCATGTCCGATTTGACTTTCTCGTTTCCAAATTCGGAGTTCTCCAAAGGAGGAAAACACAAGTTAGATAATTCTCTATTCTTGACCAATTTCATGGTTATGAACACCAATTGAACCCATAGAAACCCTCCCATAGGTGGAATTGACTCTCTAATGCTAGATCTAGGTGTTAGAAGCTTTCAATTTGGTAGATCTAGTTTTTTTATCATGAGTAGTGTTGATTGCTATGCTCAATTTATGTTAATTACAAATTTGGATCACCAAGTGTTAACAATTGTTCCTAAAGGGAATTTTTGGTGTCCAATTGGTTTGTGCTTCTGTTTTTGTGTCCACAATTTGATACTTGATATGCCATAATATGCATGGATAGATTTGGTGATTCATGTATAATTGTGTCTCTTGTGTGTTAATTCGTAGACAATTGCATAGATTTATCATTCTAGTATGTGTCCATATCAAATTCTATTGTATATTTGGTTTATATGTATGAATTTGATATTCCTATGCATATAAAGGAGTAATATAGGAATTTGTGACTTCTAAGTGTTTTTATTAATGACTATTATATGCATATGTTAGATAGGGATGTTCATATAGAAAGTGGCTTGAAGAATTATATCCATGTATCATAGGAATATCAAGTTTGATAGAGGATCATTGCATCCTACATGTGTTTATATGCATGAGTGTTTCAATGGGAGATATATGTATGTTCCTTTAGGGTGACCTATATTTAGTGTCGTTTTGTGTGTGGCCACTAGGTGTATCAGTGTCAAGGTAGTAAATGTGAGTAGTTCATGTGGGTGAGAGTATGTGTCCTAGTGAGTACAGATATGTTTGTAGCAGTATGCTCTGTAGTAAGGTAGAGGAAAATACGATGTGGACTGCAATTGCTGCAGTGAGCAGCATATCAGTAGGTGTGTCCATGATATTTGTCACTACCATAATTCTAGATAGGGTTATTTTTGTCATTTTACATTGATGATATATTGTGTGTTTTTATTTAATTAATTATAGGGATGGTTATATGGCTTAGTGGACTAGCCTATTTATTGGACCCTTGATTAGTGAATCCATTAGAGGGACTAGCCTCATTTAGACTCATTTAAGTCATTTCCTTTATCCATTAGAGATTAGATTAATTACCAAATTAGAATTAGGAGCTTCTATTAATTAACCTAGCCATCATGACAACTTAGAGGGGCACGATGGACATTTCATAATGGCATGGAGAGGGGCTTTGATGTGGTTAGCCCTAGGGAAAGAGAGAGAGAGAGCACACTCTCTTTATTCTTCATTTGTGCACATTTTCCAAAGTTGATGCTCTTCCCCAAATCATTCCATTCCTCCAAAAATTTCAATCGAACCATTCCCAATCCTCTCCTACTCAGTCTAGAAGCTTCGGAGACAAGGAGCATAAGTAGAGAAAACTTTGGCTAGAAGCTTGTGTCCAAACCATGTCCTAATTGTCCACCGGGCTTTGCATTGGGAATCTTTCTCCCAATAGGTATACAACTAATTTTTCCTTATTTCTAGCCTCTAGTTGTGCATTTTGACTATTAGGAACCCATCCATGGCCTAGGACTATCTATAGGAGGAAGAACTAGTCTCTAATGACCCTTTAGGTAGAAGTTACATGTATTTTTGTGCCACTTTAAGGAAAATTCGTGAATAGTGCTCCAATTGTTTGTCATTTGGTTTATTTAGCTAAATAGACTTTATTGCTTGTGTGTGGCTAGATATGTGTCCACAAATGGATACGAGTAGACGGTGTCAAGATATTCTAGGATACAGAGTCATTTTGGAGGGTTTTTTTCCTCCGACACTTGTGACACATACAACACGTTCTATATGGCACATTACACTAGCTAAATATTGTTCTAATTAGACTCTATTTATTATTTTAGACATGCTCTTGTTATAGCATATGAGATACGGGTCGTGAGAGTCATGATCTTGTACTACTCATAGATGGGGAAGACTATTAGTAGGCGTACGGGATTACCCTATCCTCATTAGTCTCTTTGTTGCCCTGGTATAGGCTATACTAGTAGATATTCCATTATTGTCTACGGACTAGTCTCCAGATTTTACGGGAGTATACTAGTATATTTGCGATATTAGTTGACGCTAATATCACTCCTTACCTATCTATGCGATCCCAGAGTAGTCTTCAAGTGCATTACACTGAAGGGATAGTTTACCTTGTCAGTTATATTCATGTTCACGTATTTTACTTTTATTGTTCAAATTGTGCCTAGGTTTTGTATCTTGTTACGTCCCTCTGAGGACTCGGTGATCTCCCTAGGTGTTAGTGGACTTCCGATATGAAGTTATCGTGATGTTTTCTGCAGGATTTAAGTACAGTTAATAGTATTTCTATCATTCTTGACCTTTAATTAAAACAACTACTATATAATAACAAGGAAAATATATAATAATTCTAGATTTAACTAAATCATTTAAGAAACTTTATTACTAGAAAATATAAATTTTAATAATAATAATAATCATATTAATAATAATAGCAATAATAATAATAATCATAATAATAACCTAGCCCAAACAACTGTTACTGGCCTGCTCTAGATCCTTTTTTTGTTTTTTGTTTTGCTGGCAGGCCTGGCCCATTCTAACCTGGCCAACCGATTAACCCATCCCAACATTGTAACCGCCACTTTTCACCTTAGAGGTACTTTGGTATTTTGCATGTTGCTAATTACATAGTTATTATTAATTCATGTTAGTTAAAATATCAGTTAATTAGAATTAATTAGAGTTAGTATCATGAATAGAATATTCTATTAGATTAGTTAGATGACATGTGGACCAATATTGGAACATTCCAAATCAATTCATTCCATAAGTTTCTTACTTCTTCTCCAAGCTTCTCTACCACCATTTATTTTTATTCACGATTATTTCTAAATCCAGATTAAGAATTCCAACGCCAATTCTCCACTAAACCATTTTTTCTTCTTCCATTGGAGAATAGAGGCTTGGAATACAAGAGGAAGCTTGAATAAGAGTCTAAGCAAGGAGGGCCATGTCCGATTCGACTATCTCGTTTCCAAATTTGGAGTTCTCCAAAGGAGGAACACACAAATTAGATAATTCTCTATTCTTGACCAATTTAATGAACACCAATTGAACCCATAGAAACCCTCCCATAGGTGGAATTGACTCTCTAATGCTAGATCTAGGTGTTAGAAGCTTTCAATTTGGTAGATCTAGGTTTTTATCATGAGTAGTGTCGATTGCTATGCTCAACTTGTGTTAATTACGAATTTAGATCACCAAGTGTTTAACAATTGTTTCCAAAGGGAATTTTTGGTGTCCATTTGGTTTGCGCTTTTGTTTTTGTGTCCATAATTTGATACTTAGTGGTTGTGCCATGATATGCCATAATACGCATGGTTAGATTTGGTGATTCATGTATAATTGTGTCTCTTGTGTGTCAATTCGTAGACAATTGCATAGATCTATCATTCTAGTATGTGTCCATGTCAAATTATATTATATATTTGGTTTATATGTGTCAATTTGATATTCCTAATCATATAAAGGAGTAATATAGGAATTTATGACTTCTAAGTGTCTGTATTAACGACTATTATATGATAGGGATGTTCATATAGAAAGTGGTTTTAAGAATTGTATCCATGTATCATAGGAGTATCATGTTTGATAATGTGTATCAATATATGTTCATTGCATCCTACATGTGTTTATATGCATGAGTGTATCAATGGGAGATATATGTATGTTTCTTTCGGGTGACCTATGTCTAGTATCATTTTTGTGTGTGGCCACTAGGTGTATCAGTGTCAAGGTAGTAAATGTGAGTAGTTCATATAGGTGAGAGTATGTGTCCTAGTGAGTGCAGACCTGTTTGTAGTAGTATGCTCTGTAGTGAGGTAGAGGAAAGTAGGATGTGGACTGCAATTATTGCAGTGAGCAGCATATCAGTAGGTGTGTCCATGATATATGTTACTACCATAATCCTAGATAGGGTTATTTTTGTCATTTTACATTGATGATATATTGTGTGTTTTTATTTAATTAATAATAGTGATGGTTATATGGCTTAGTAAACTAGCCTATTTATTTGACCCTTAATTAGTGAATCCATTTAGACTTGTCATGACACTTGGAGCAACACATTGGACTACCTCATTTAAGTCATTTTCCTTATCCATTGGAGATTAGATTAATTACCAAATTAGAATTAGGAGCTTCCCTTAATTAACCTAGCCATCATGACAACTTAGAGGGGCACGATGGACATTTCATAATGGCATGGAGAGGGGCTATGAAGTGGTTGTCCTTAGGGAGAGAGAGGGAGAGCACACTCTCTTCATTCTTCATTTGTGCACATTTCCCAAAGTTGATGCTCTTCCCCAAATCATTCCATTCCTCCATAAATTTCCATCAAACCATTCCCAATCCTCTCATACTCTTCATCCAAGGAGTCTAGAAGCTTCAAAGGCAAGGAGCACAAGTAGAGGAAGCTTTGGCTAGGAGCTTGTGTCCAAACCGTGTACCTATCGTGTCCACCGGACTTTGCATTGGGAATCTCTTCCAATAGGTATACATCTAATTTTTCCTAATTTCTAGCCTCTAATTGTGCATTTTGACCATTAGGAACCCATCCATGGCCTAGGACTACCTATAGGAGGAAGAACTAGGCTCTAATGACCCTTTAGGTAGAAGTTACATGGATTTTTGTGCTACTTTTAGAAAAATCTGTGAATAGTGCACCAACTGTTTGTCATTTGGTTTATTAGGCTAAATAGACTTGTATTGCTTGTGTGTGGCTAGATACTTGTCCACAAATGGATACGAGTAGACGGTGTCATGATATTCTTGGATACTGAGTCATTTTAGAGGGGTTTTTTTCCTCCGACACTTGTGACACATACAACACGTTCTACATGACACATTACACTAGCTAAATATTGCTCTAATTAGTCTCCATTTATCATTTTAGACGTGCGCTTGTTATAGCATGTGAGATACGAGTCGTGTGAGTCTTGGTCATGATCTTGTTCTACTCCTATGCGGGGAAGACTATTAGTAAGCGTATGAGATTACCCTATCCTCATCAGTCTCTTTGTTACCCTGGTATAGGCTATACAAGTGGATATTCCATTATCGTCTACGGACTAGTCTCCGGATTTTACAGGAGTATTCTAGTATATTCGCGATATTAATTGACACTAATATCACTCCTTACCTATCTATGCGCCAAAGTAGTCTTCAAGTGCATTACACCTAAAGGACATTTTACCTTGTTAGTTATATTCATGTTCATGTATTTTACTTTTACTATTCATATTGTGGCTAGGTTTTGTATCTTTTACGTCCCTCTGAGGACCTGATGATCTTCCTAGGTGTTATTGGACTTCCGACATGAAGTTATCGTGATGTGTTCTACAGGATTCAGGTATTGTTGAAAGTATTTCTAATTATCACTTTCGTGTCCTTTGTATTATATATTTCTATCTTTGCTGGTATAGTCTAGTTTTATTGGACCACTATTATTCTTTGGGTCTATTCCAAACATATATGCTAATGGACTGCAGACCATGACATATATTGTTTGTTCTTAATTTTGTTCATTATTGTGGTTTGAAACATAATTGAGATATAGATTATTTAGCATATGTTAGTATACTATTCACCGTACTACGATTAGGATAAGTCCATTAAATTGAGAATACTTATTCTAGCCGTACAGCTAGCATAATCATGTCTTGGGTTCCTGTAATGCCCCAGAACCAGAATACTGGAGAGCGGGAGCATACATAGCCAGCCACGTATAATGAAATGGAATCCACCCCACTATACGGTCATGGCTGTCTAGATATATGAGGGTTTAACTACAATCCATCAGTCTCCTATGGTCAAGAACAAGCCTAATTGTCTCAATCTCAAGCAAGCAAGTAAAGTTACAAGATGTAAGATCACCAAATATACAATAGTAAAGCGTCCCAAACATTACATATCCAGTTGATCACGAAGCTAGTCATTACAAAATGTGAGGACTAGCAAGAGTTTAGTCATACATGATCAACCCTAGGATCTGTCAATCATGTTACAGCCCGTAGGCAGACAATAATAAGGTATGCAATACGAGCTAACAGGTGCTCGTCGGCTAAACTCCTCAAAATAGAATTATTTACAATAGAGTGGGAGAGCAAAAATAAACCCACTCGTTGCCCTGGTTACACCTGGTGGTTACCATCGGGCTGGAAAGTCGATAGATCCTCTGAAGCTGTTCCGAAATCTGGCCACACAAAACCAGCTGGGTCAGATCCCAGAAAGAGCAAGTACAACAAAGGAGGCTTCACTTAAGAACTAAAACTAGCATATCAGAAAATATATTAAAGCAGTTATAAAGAGCTTAATAATAAAAGAATAACAACAGTCATAATGGAGTACGAGGGAACCATTCAAGTAGCCAGGTCACAACCCTTAAACCAAACAAAGATCGGGGTTGTAACCCTTCACCTGAATAGAACTCCGTCTCCAAATCTTGTTGGTAAGGTAAAATGTTACAAGCATGACGTAGGGTGCAATAGGACAATAAACGAAGAGGGGACTCAGAACTGCTCCGGGAGCCAGGTTACAACCCTTAAACCAAACAAGGACCGGGGTTGTAACCCTTCGCCTGAACAGAACTTAGCCTCTGATCTTTATTGTTAAAAGTGACAATCATGCGATCAAGCTTGCAATAATCGAGCACTAAAACTACACCATACAATCGCTCCCGGCCAATCAGTGACTACGGCTTTCTACATTAGCTCACTAGGGTTATCACAACATGCAGTGAGATGTTCCTCCAGCCACAAGCCCTGCAGCTAATCCAGGTTATCCAGGCGACTTGGGTTTATTAAGTAGTGCCTCGTTATTTTCCATATATCAGTGAATCTAGACTTGTGCCCTACTCGTCGGCAGGCTGCAAGTCCACAATGGTGGCCGGGATAACGGGATCGCCTGTAGCTGGAAAAAATCTCTCATGACTACTAAATTATTCTAGTTATTAGCCTTAGCCATTTACTGTAGGTACCCCTGACCGTGGTACTCATGGATCCCTGTCCTAGACATGATGCAAACACTATCGGTTCAATTGTACAAACACAATCATCCACGGTGTCCAGGCCATCCAATCTTGTCAGGACATGCTAACCGTCGCAACATCCTTCAAGATATATATATATATATATCATGTCATGTCCACTGTCAGGAGAGTGCCACGTCGGGCCACTATCATGTCATGTCATTTGTCAAAAGTGCACCACAACGGGTCACCATCGTGTCAGGGAACATACCTGAAATTAATATGGCACCAACATACGTTTAGGAATTAAATATTAATTGTGCATGCGGCTACAATTAATACTAAGGCCATGCGGCCAGCTTAAATAATTGGAGGGGGCATATGCGGCTGAAGCTATTGAATTGGGCCATGCGGCCAATGCTAAATATATAAGCATGCATGCTTGCATGCAAATGCATTTAATACGTTAATATAATGCATTAATATAATACATTAATTATATTATATTAGTATAATGCATTAATACATTAAGTACATTATATTAATATAATGCATCAAGTACACTAATATAATGCATTAATATACTGCATGCTTGCAAGCATTTATATATTGTACCAATCCATGCGGCTGATGTATGCTTGTATGCATTTATGTATTGCACCAATCCATGTGGCTGATGCATGCTTGCATGCAATTATGTATTTGGCCAACAATTGAGTTGGCCTATGCGGCTGACAATGGTCCCCATGCGGCAACTTGGCATTCCCATGCATGCGGCCAAGCTAAAGAGTTCCCATGCAAGTGGCCATGCGGCTCACTTTACTTTGCATGTGCTGGTGCATAAATTTCCAATGCATAAGCTAATGCATTGGCTGATTCATTTAATGGCTAATGCATTTATTACTAAATGTATTTTTGCTAATGCTTTGGCTGATGCATTTAATGGCTAATGCATTTATTACTAAATGCATTTTTGTTAGTGCTTGCTAATACATTTATTACTAAATGCATTAATACTAGTTGCATTTTGTTAATGCTTGTTAATGCATGCGGCTGAACATGCATTAAAATATGCATGCGGCTGAACCTGCTAATAACATGTATGCAGCCATACAAGCAACTGCTAAAAAAAGCATGTAATTATTTAATGCCAATGCCTAAGGCCAAGCAACATTAATGGCCATGCCATAATTAATGCTCATGCGGCTCAGGGCTGAAAATACTCATGCGGCTCAGAGTGCAATTAATTGCTCCCACAGAGAACATATCCATGAAAAATACCATGGCCTCCATGCTCCTGCAAACCACAATAGGAACCCAAATCCAGACTCCCGTAGGTCAAATTTGGGTAAAATAGAATTCTCCACAACATGGAACCATCAACTAGCAAAAATATACAAGTTTGATAGACCAAAACTCCTGGAAATCGAAAATACCACAAAGCTAGATTTACAAGAATTTAACCATGGAAATAAAAAATGCTAAGTACTAAAGTGGGTTAGAAACACATGAGGAAGACAATAGAACAATAAAAATGGACTTCCTCCATGGAGCAAGGTGCACTTGCCTAAACCTTTCCACTCTCAGGTTGGTGAAAAAGTAATAGTGGGGAAGAAGAAAGTTAATGTGGAGAGAAAAATATTTGGTGGGATATTTAATGAAGAGAGTGGTGGTAGGTGGGAGTGGTTTGGTTCACATAAAATCAAGCAAAATCGAACCATGCAAAACCATGTCGAACCAAGTCAAGTCGAACCGAACCAAACAAGGAGACATGCAATACGGGTCTAAATACGTACACGTATACCAAAATACATAATACGAACAATGGTCATTATAGTCCTATGCACGTAACATGTTTTTGTGGTGCCTATGCAGGTCGAGTTAGCCGTTTTGGTTACGTTGTTGTACCGAGCGGACTTGTAGTAGGATAATATAATAGGATCTCAATCCACAACTGCCTTGAAAACTTTTTTGAATTTATCCATCGTCCTTGAAGCTCAAAATTGAAGTCGATCAACTTCCTTGACCTCGTTGTTTTGGATTCTCATCATTCCTTCTTCCGAAAAGATGAATGTTCGTGCTTGGTGAACCATTCATTCCATCATTGGATAGATCGTAGTTGATAGAGTACTATAAAAGGGGATGTTTATTAAAAAAGGATTGGGTAGGTACCTCTATTAGGTAGACCGATCAGATCAGATAGGTAATATAGGATTCTTATCGACAACTTAACTCTAGCGAGAGACTTAGGATCAATGGATTACAACCCTTCTACCCTTATTAATGTTAGATAGAGATATTTTGGAGGAACCGAAAGAAACATGTAGTAGGACTTTAGAGATTAATTACAGTTTTCTACTAGAAGTGGTAGTCATCCTGGGAAGACTAGTTGGAAGGGGCCAAAGGGTCTCATTATAAATAGAATAATTCAGCGAGTATCTCTTAGCATTAACTTTCACCTTTACTCAATAGATAGGTGTATAGTGGGTAGACGTATTCTTGAGTGCTAGATGGTAGACTAGAAAGAGGCAATTGTAATCTATCATTTAAAGGTTGATAGATGATCTATGGAAGTATGGATTAGGGTTTAAGAAATAGATTTAGTATTTATATCTTTTGAGATTAGACCTACCTAGGAACTCGACGGTGAAATTGGAAACCTTATTTTAAGAAGACCAATGGATCATACCCATTGATATAGGGTAGTAGAAATCCTAGAACACCTTATAGAAAGAACCCTAGGTTTGGACTAAGTTACATGTAGTGGTTGTGAAGTAGAAGGGATCATGGAAGTAGCCCTATGGATAGGTAATAGAGACCAAGGAGGGTCTGGACCTAGAGGACTACATTCTTAGTGTGTAGTACCATTTGAGAAGACCATGTCACAGAAGTGAGCAAAGAGATTAGGGATAAAAAGTTTTAGGGTATTATAAGTTAGGTTATGACCTTCAACGATTAGTTAGCCATATACTCAAGAATTAAAGGCTATCATAGAAAACCTTGATAGAAAGGTCAACATTCTAGTAAGAGTAGAAGCTCGACGTCCTCCGTCTGACTAATCATCCAAAGCTCAGGATTAAGTTAGAACCTCAGGTAGGGTTCGTCCTTGATCATGCTACTACCCTTTCAATCACGAGTACATTTTGCGAATTTTCGTCCCAATATTTTGTTGTCATAACTATTCGTCTCATTTAGGTGAATGAGTATGACCTATATTCCTATCCTAAGTCGAGCCATACTAAGGATAAACCTTTACTCATATGTACCTCCGTAAATATAACATCTATATCACGGTAGGTAACAGTCCTTACCTACTCAATATTTTTTGATCAAGTTACTATGACTTAATGCTCCTTACGTACATTCATTTTGACTTCTCCCAAGAATGACTTCCCTATCCTTTATGTAGTGCTACCTTCTAGTTTCGATAACCCAGGGTTCCATGGTAGCGAGATTGTAGGGCCTCACAAATTGTGGGATTTCCCTATAATTTTGAGTGATTGGAAGAATATTCGTTCCAAATAAGCTAATAAGTCAAGTAGTTTATGGCACCCACTTTCTAATCAGACTATTTGGTGTCTGCTATCGTGAGTTTGATATTTGGAGCACAAGACTAGCAGTGACCTTCAAACAAATTTTATGTGCATGACCTAGACGAGTCCACCTTCGCTTATGCATATCGTGTCCCACTTATACGGGTCTCCTCGTGCACTATTTTTAAGGCACAACATTCGGGCCTAGGGCCTCAACCTTAGCCAATCCTGCGATACATTGACCATTCCAACCTAAATAGGAGGCTCGACTTCGACCCAACTGTAGGGTGTAAAAAATTATGACACGCTGACATGAGACTCAGCCAAAGCTATACGCTTAAGGCCATACGCTCAGCAAAAGCCGTACGCTCATAGGCCATACGCTCAGCTAAGGCCATACGCTCATCCAAAGGCCATATGCTCAGGGAATATTTTATTATTTTTGACAGCACAGCATACATTTAATTGAAGATGAATCTGACACTTCGTCTTTCGTGCAAAGATAGCTGCCCTATAAAGATTAACCGTCGGATTAGTTTTCGAGAATTGATTTTTGTCTCTTACGAGGACAGCTCATCAGCCATCATAAATGTACAGCCATCATTACTGTCATTTCTGACAGTCTGTCAGCCATCATATCTGCAGCACGACGCTCGAGAGATATTAGAAGATATGGCGTATTTGAAAAGATTGAGGACAGCCACGTGTCTACTTCTTCAATGCTCAACCAAGTGAGTGTATGGACTCCATACGACTCCTTGCCAATCAAGTGAGCGTATAGACTTCATACGACTCCTTGCCAATCAAGTGAGCGTATAGACTTCATATGACTCCTTGCCAATCAAGTGAGCGTATAGACTTTATACGACTCCTTGCCAATCAAGTGAGCGTATAGACTTCATACGACTCCTTGCCAATCAAGTGAGCGTATAGACTCCATACGACTCCTTGCCAATCAAGTGAGCGTATAGACTCCATACGACTCCTTGCCAATCAAGTGAGCGTATGGACTCCATACGACTCCTTGCCAATAAAGTGAGCGTATGGATTTCATACGACTCCTTGTCAAGAAAGTGTGCGTATCAGCTTTATGTGGCTCTATACTGTCCAAGTCAGCATATACAAGACATGTGCCTTCAAAAGCTAGCGTATGACTTCTCTTCAACAAAGACAGCGTATCACAGCAAATACATTCAAGATAATTTTAAACGTACAGTCAACACACGTTTTCACGTGTCCTGTACTCAGTTACCCACTTATTCAGAAGTTATGCAACGTGGCATCCATGCCATCAATCTCTCCTAGATATATTCCACTACTTTCAACCGCACTCTAATGTGTCTCCACCAGAATTCGCCATGCGTCCCTGCAGTTATGCACACGTCAAGTAACTGACTGAGCGTATGCTTCAGAACAGTTATCCAGAACTCTATAAAAGAGAGTTTCTTCATCTTCATCAGACACTAGATCCAAGTCAGAGAGAACAGAGAGATTGCCCAGTTGCTGTCCAAGTTCTTCAAAGTTCGAGTTTTCTTCATCGCATCGTCCAAGGGATAAAGTGATCGTCTTCTAGATCAGATTCCTATAGTTGTAATTTTCTCAGAAACACAATAAATAAAGTGAATTTATTTATAAAAAACAAATTGGCGACTCTGCTGGGGAAAGCTGTCTCCTCCAACGAGATAGCAACAACTCAATGCGATACTTCGTCGATCGGCTCGACGAAGAAGACGATGGTCGTACAATTCGACCAATCTGCTTACGAAGAAATGCTTAAGGCGAAGGAAGGCCAAACTGCTTCCTCTGCTCTTCCTGCTGCCAAGAAGAAGGGACGCTCTGTCTATGTCCCTAAGTCTTCTTCGACGGCCCGAGACGCTTCTGTCACTTCTCACGCTGACAAGAAGACGTCTCTAACTTCAACGAAGCACGTCTCAGCTTCTCTGAACACAACAACAGTGGCTTCTCCTAGTCACACTGACAAAGTGGGTTCTTTAACCAAGTCAGCGTGTCCAAGGAAAACTATCTCAGGATATGTCCAAGTCTCTTCTCCTTCTACCCTTACGACAGCAGTCGGCTCTTTAGCCATTAACGACTCTATGCGTATGGCAGTCAAAGGGCAGCGTACGACAAAGGCAGCGTACGACAAAAGTCAACAGCAAGCAGCGTACGCTAAGCCAAAGCCAGCGTATGCTAATAAAAAGGCAGCATATGACCAGAATTCTAAACTGAAGTCAGCGTATGCCAACAGATACAGTCCTTTGACTGTTTCTCAAAATCAAGCTGGGGGTTCTCCTCCACAGAACATACAAATGATTTCCCCACAACTTGCACACCTTGTGCCAACCAAGGAGAAAGACTCTTTAGTCAACTCCTCTACTCCTAAGGTTTTTACCTCTGGAGTTAATTTGACTAGTACTTTTACTAGATCAAATAAAGGAAAATGCCTTTTGGCTACTTCCTCTAAAGATGGATTATTACCGACTCCTAGTCGGAATAATGTCCATCTTCCTTCTCTCAAAATTTCTCGATCTGAGAAAGGCAAGTTACAAGTATTCAAGACTGATACCAAAGTCATATCTCCTACGGATCTTCGTAACAAACTTAACCGGAATCATCTCAGTTCCACTTCATGTATAAAGAAGCCTTATCAAACAGAGACAAGTGTACTAGACCCTGATGCAGAATATGCCAGGAACTATGTCGTACAAATTAATCAGTCTTTATACACTCAAGAACCGAGAAGACAGAAAAATAAAAGACAAGTTTCTACATAGAAACTATCTTCAAGTACTTCCCAATCTGTTCCTATAGATCTCCGAGAACATTTGCAAAACAAACGGAGAATCGATACTCCATCTGGCTATGACATTGCTCATATTTGCCATGAAAAGCATGGTTGCAATTTTCAACCTCGGGTTGTGATTCAGTGTTGTTGTTCACCAAAAAGACGATCTATTTTCGAACGGATTCAATATGAACCAATACTGGACGAAGACGAACCTCTTTATGCTTCTGTCAACATGACCTCCAGAAATATTGGGGGTAGAATACGATCTGATGCTATGTCGGATTCTGAAGATGGTGTTTACCTCGGCACCCGATCCAGGACCGGAGCATCTACCAGAGTCTCTTCTTCTTCTCATCCAATTGATAATCCGGAGATCATAGAGGACTTTCTTGGAGAGTCCAACTTCCCAGTATTGACTCCCGTAAATAGCCCTGGGAAAGATACTGACTCTCACAGCGATGATTCAGAACAGACTGTTTCATCGTCTATTCCTCGAACGATTACCACTTATATGGTAGACGACAATCATGAACCTTCGACTAGCACTGAAGCTCATGAACAGAGGATTTCTTCCTTGGAACAACAGTTGCGAGCTATGGCAGATACATTGAATGCTATGCATACTCTTATGCAAGCTCAGCATCAAACTCAGCAAGTCCAATAAGCAGCACCACCAGTGGTATTAAATACTCCTGTTGCCCCAAACCCGGAACCCTCTACTATTCCGGGGGTACAATCTAATGTTCCTGTACAACCCACTCCAAGTCAGTCCGGAGCTGGGGGTGGTACATATGCTGCAGTCCCTCCTCCCAATTATACTCAACAAGCTACAACTCCACAATCTTCCGGAGTTGTTACTGAAGAATTAAGGAATCTCCGAACTCAATTTGAGGCATTCAAACAGAAGGATGGTTTACAAAGATTGGGTATCAAGCAACCTTATCCAATAGAATGGAAGCAAGTATCATATCCCCCAAAATACAAACCTCCTACCATCTCATTCTTTGATGGGACTACCTCCCCAAGTCAGTTTATTAATCACTTTGAGTTAATGACTGATCAGTTGCAACCAAGCGATGCCCTCCTCACTCGGGTATTCGTTGGATATCTCAAGGGAACGGCTTATGAATGGTATAGAAGTCTCCCTGATGGGTGCATTACCTCATTTGTCGGTTTCAAACAAATGTTTTTGGAACGGTTCTATGAAGGGCTCAATGACATGACTATGTCTGCTCTTATAAGAATCAAACAGAAAAATAATGAAACTACTGAGGACTTTATTGAAAGATTTCGAAGAAAAGCCCTCAAAATGCCTCTTGGAACTCCCGATGCTGTTACTATCGATACTTGCAAGTCGAATCTCTTACCAATCATTAGCATGTGGACAGGATCCACTTAGTTCCAAGATTGGCCTTCGTTCATCGTCAGTGCCAAAGCTGCCGAAGTCAGTGCTGAGACCTTCAAAGGCCTGGGGGGTACAAATGGCTCCCAAAGAATCAAATCAGAGTGCTAGCAATAGTGCTCGACCCAACAATCGTAAAGGAAAAGAGGCTCTTGAAGTCAATCTCCAGAGCAATAGCCAGGAGACAAAGACTACTCAAGCTATCCCAGCTCCAACAAATCAACAACAGAGACCTCCTCGACCGAAGGAAGAGTATTCTTTCGACGATGACGATGTTCAGGGTATCTTTGAATGCTTGCTCAAAGGTAACAAGATTCAATTGCCAGAAATCAAAAAGCCTGATGAAGCCAACAAGACGGATCACCCAAAATACTGTCCATATCATAGAATGCTGGGTCATACAATCCGTTCCTGCTATGTATTAAAAGGAAAGATCCAGGAAATGATTAAATCAGGAGCTGTAATACTGACACCTAAAGACAAGACAGTCACAGCAAATGTGATCTCAATACAGTTCGGTGACTTCCCTCCGTTAATGGTGGAAAGTGGGATTGTTCCTATCCCCAAAACAACTCTTGAAGTTGTGAACATCCCACCAGCACAGAATGAAGGACTTGTTCCTATCACAACTAAGAAGGGAGAAATCATGTGGATTCATCCAGATTTAATGACGGAGTTCGAGACATCTTCCTCTTCTCCTCGGAAGACTCTTTTGTCTAAAAAGAAGCCTGGGAAGACTAAGTCGTGTAATGTGACCTCTAGTATCACACCCAATCTTTCTCTAACCCCTACTTTCATCTTGGCAGGAAATTCACCCCCTACGGAGGTAAAAACTGTACCTAAAGTTGAAGAAAGATACAAGCCAGCATTCCATCTATATAGTTCACAATCTCGTGAATTAATGGCGAAGATGGGTTATGATCTAGCCACTGCTCCTGGTTTAAACTCAGGCAAAGGACTCCGAGCACCTTTAGCCATCACTATGAGACATAATCAATCTCGCGTTGGCCTTGGTTTCTGGAATGAAGCTCTCATCAAACACAAAAGAACCAAGAACAAAATGAAGAATTGCAACATGGTTTCGATAAACCCTGAACCTGAGCCTGAAGGCGAAGTTCTTGCTGGAACTCGGTCAAGAAAAATATATCTGAAAGATTATGCTAAAATTCCTGAAGAAACTCCTGATGTCCCTCCGGTTACAACACCAATCTCTAATGAAGAACCTTCTAATATTCCTGTTGAGACGGTTCCTTCTAAACCAACAGCAGCTGACAAAGGCAAACAACAAGTCCGCTTCGACAAACCATTGAAGAAGTCATCTCCTACAGGACTTGAAAAGCCTTATAATTTTGATATATTGGCTCAACTAGCCAATACACCAGCTAAATTGTCAATCTTCGAGCTATTACGCCTCTCTAAAGAGACTCGAGAAACTCTGAGTGAAGCACTGTTGCAAGCAGAAACCTGCCTAACTCTCCTCAAGAGATCGGAAACAGAACCAGTCTCTCGTCTTCATTGCTATAATGTATTGGAATTAATTCCAAACATTATATTTACGCAGGACGATATGCTGCTAGAGGATAATCGACATGACCGTCCTTTATATCATACAGGATATATCGATTCCATAAAGGTTGATCGTCTACTGATTGATCCAGGATCCGCTCTCAGTATTATGCCAAAAACTATGCTAGATGTACTGAAGATACCCGAGCATAGTCTTTCCAGTACTATCACTACCATCCTGGGATTCAATCAAGGAAAAAGTGAGCCTTTGGGCAAGATTCGCCTCAAATTTCAAATAGGCGATCTTTGCACTAAGGTTACTTTCTACATCATCGACAATCATGGATGCTCATATAATGCTCTATTGGGGAGACCATTCTTGCATGAACATAATGTTGTTCCTTCAACTCTTCATCAATGCTTCAAATATGTTGATGATAATGGAGAGGTTCAAAAGAAAGTTGCAGATCTCTATCCATTCAAAGGAGTTGAAGCTTACTTCAATGACGCTCGCATGTACAAAGATGAATACTCAAAAGTCTTACAAGCTATGGATAACGACGATGAGATATCAAAAGTCGACACCTTTGTTATTCCTGTAAAAGGACGTATCACTCATCCGCAGTCTCTTAAACCAGCTGAAGAAGATTTACTGATAATTCCTGTCAGTGGACGTACCACTTTATCACTTTCCCAAGCTCCACAAAGTTTGCTGATAATTCCTGTTAGTGGACGCACCACTCCCCTTCCATCTTCTCAGGCTAGACCAGATACTCTAGTCATTCTGGTCAGTGGACGTACTACTTATCCACGATCTTCTTCAAGGGAGCTTACCTCTTCTGAGCCTTTTGTTATCGATCTTAATCGAAACAAAATTTTTGATCGCTCTTCTTCTCCCCCTTTAGTCATTAATTTGACTAAGTTTGATAAGGCTCAGCCTTCTTTTGTAAATACAGCATCTAATATTAATGAAGCATCTCCTTTACAGTATATTGATGTCTGTAATTATGTACAAAGTTATTTACAATTGCTAGATAGCTTAGAGCCACTAACTATAGGAGTTGTTCAAACTCTTCATACAGAAGTATCATTAGAGTCTATACAAAAATCATACTTCGTGGTTCCTGTTAGAAAGTTGGGAGAAAATCTAATATTCTTCTATAAAGGACTCCAGAATCCTTCTAACCTGGAAGAAGATGACACAAACGACGATACTGGAAGATTACAACTACGTCGCTACAGTCAGCAGTCCAAAAAACATCATCAAGAATATGGGTTATGATTTCAGAACCAGCCTCAATAATAGAAAAGGAAGAAGAATGCCTGTTCGAATTCCTCTATTAAAATATGGGAGGACAAAATGTGGTTTAGGTTACATTGCTCCTACCTCCTTTATCAACGTAGTCCATGAGGATTCAGAATCCGATGGAGACGAACGATCCGAATCTTCCGATTCCCTCTCTTGGGATTCTGACACAAGTATTGGCGATCTTCATCGTTCTATTCTATCCATCAATATGGTCTCTACTGATGGCCCACAAGAAAATGATGAAGATGAGGATGATTTTGAAATATCACCCGAATCAGAACAATGGGCTCAAAGATTAGATAACCAATGGGAATTCAGGTTCGAGCAAAGAGAACCTCCCACTGAAGATAAACTGATCCAAATTGATGTTGGTGAAGAGGGGTCCCCTAAACCAATATTCATCAGCGAAAGTCTTTCAGAAACAGACAAGCAAGACATGATCAAGCTTATTCATGATTATATCGATGTCTTCGCCTGGAGCTATGAGAATATGCCAGGACTAGATCCGAAAATCGTAACTCACAAACTTAATATCATGCCAAATGCTAAACGGGTTAAACAACAACAACGACGATTTCGTCCAGATATTATGGATGCAATTGAAGCTGAAGTCAACAAGCTTATGGCTTTCGGATTTATTAGAGAGGAACAACATCCTGAATGGGTGGCTAACATCGTTCCTGTCCTCAAAAAGACCGGCAAGATCCGAGTCTGTATAGACTTTCGCGATCTCAATGCAGCTTGTCCTAAAGACGAGTTTCCTCTTCCAATTACCGATGTCATGATCGACAACACATGTGGTTTCGAATGAATGTCATTCATGGATGGGTATTCGGGATACAATCAAATCAAAATGTTTCCAGATGACGAGAGACATACTTCCTTCAGAACACCGATCGGTACATACTGTTATATAGTAATGCCGTTTGGTCTCAAAAATGTAGGAGCAACATATCAGCGAGCAATGAGCACTATATTCTGTAAACATCTCCGGAAAATAGTTGAATGCTATGTTGATGATATTACAGTCAAAAGTCGACGAAAAGAGGATCATATCCAAGATTTAAAGACTATCTTTGATTTAATGCATCAGCATCAACTTAAAATGAACCCTACTAAGTCCTTCCTGGGCGTCTCTAGTGGCAAATTTCTCGGCTTCGTCATTACCGCTAAAGGTATACACGTGGATCCCGAGAAGATCAAAGCCATTCAAGAGATACGTCCTCCATGCACCTTAAAAGAGCTACAAGGATTTCAAGGAAGAATTGCTTATATCAGGAGATTCATTTTCAACTTATCAGGACGCTGCAGACCATTCAAAAAACTTCTGAAGAAAGGTGTATCTTTTGTCTGGAAGGAAGAATGTCAAAAAGTATTTGACGATATCAAACAATATCTCATGAACCCTCCGGTTTTGGTACCTCCCGTCTCGGGAATACCATTCCTTCTATATGTTCGAGCCATGGATCATTCTCTCGGTGCATTACTCGTCCAGAAAAATAAAGATGGCCATGAACAGGCTATTTATTATCTCAGTCGCACAATGACAGGTGCTGAACCGCGTTATTCTTCAATCGAGAAAGAATGCCTAGCATTAATGTTTGTTGTTCAGAAGACGCGACATTATATTATCGGTCAAACAATTCATGTCATTTCCAGAGTGAATCCTATCAGGATTATGATGAAGAAACTCGGTATTCTCAACTCCAGATTAGCTAATTGGGGAATCTTGTTAGCTCAATACGACATGCATTATATTTCTCAGAAGTCAGTTAAAGGACAAGCTCTTGCTGATTTTCTGGCAGCTCGTGCGATTCCAGAAGATTCTAAATTATATGATGAGATCCCAGATGAAGTCCTGGATTCGAATCTGATTTCTGAAGAAACTCCTACCTGGCGTCTATTCTTTGATGGAGCATCTAGAATAGGTCCTAATGGCGTTATTGTCGCCGGAGTTGGGATTGTTCTCGTATCCCCAGAAGGACTAACTATTCAGAGGGCTTATTCTCTTGATCAATCATGTTCAAACAATGTAGCCGAATACAATGCGTTGCTCATCGGTCTTCAACTTGCTAAACATCTGGATATTCAATATTTAGAAGTTTATGGAGACTCCAAGCTTATTGTCAATCAGATCAGAGGAACATATGAAGTCCGTCATCAGGATTTGATACCTTATCATCGAGCAGCACTCTATATGGCATCCTTTTTTGAAGGTTTCTTTATTGAACATGTTCGACGAGCCTATAATACAGAAGCCGATGCTTTGGCTAATCTAGCCGCTGTGTTAGCCATACCAATCAGACGTCAGCAAGGGATAGTGGTTTATAACAGAGAACTATTCCACGTTGAGAATAATTTGGCTTTGGGTTTTCCCCACAATCCAGACGAAAATTCTCTCAACCTTGATGAACTTTCCTCCAACCTTAATACCGGATTAAAGTTTGACAGAATGTCCTCGTCTTCTTCCGATTCTACTATGGAATATGTTTTTTCTAACAAAACAGAAGCCATAACTGAAGATTGGAGACGTCCATTTTTAGACTTTGTGTTATATGACATACTTCCCGATAATTTGAGCGAAGCAGCATCTATCCGGCGTCGATCTCTCAGATTCTATTATAATCATACAACGAAGACACTATATCGTCGGACCTACGACGGTCTTCTCCTCCGATGCATCGCTGGTGAAGAAGCACAACAGATAATCCGTGAAGCACATGATGGTGTCTTCGGAGCCCATCAACCAGGTCCTAAACTTCAAGATCGTATCTGACGTATGGGTTATTATTGGCCCACGATGGCGGCTGACGCTATTCAATATGCTCGGAAATGTAAAGCCTGTCAAATTCATGCAGACTTTATCCATCAACCATCAGAGTTCTTACACCCAACAGTGGCATCATGGCCCTTTGAGGCTTGGGGCATGGATGTCGTTGGTCCTATCAACCCACCATCATCAAAAGGACATCAGTTTATTCTAGCAATAATCGATTACTTTTCCAAATGGGCTGAAGCAATCCCGTTATCTGAAGTCAAAGCTTCCAATGTCATCAACTTCGTCAAACATCATGTCATTTATCGATTTGGTGTTCCTCGGCGTATTATTCATGATAACGGACCGCAGTTCGTCAGTCAGAAATTTACTCGATTCTGCGACGACCATCGAATCAATAATTTAGCTTCTACTACATATAATCCAGCAGTAATGGATTGGCAGAAGCTTTCAATAAAATGATCATCAAACTCTTGAAAAAGTTCGTTTCTTCCAACAAACGCAACTGGAGCGAGAAGCTTGGTGAATGCTTATGGGCCTACCGCACCACAGTTCGCAATGCGACTGGATGTACGCCTTTCTCTTTGGTATATGGGTGTGAAGCTATTCTTTCCCTTGAGATTCAGATTCCTTCTCTAAGTATCGCAATCTCCAATGAGCTTACAACAGAGAATAATGATCGTCTTCGACTTCAAGAGTTGGAAGCTCTAGATGAAAAGCGATTGTATGCTCAACAAAATATCGAGCTGTATCAGGCCCGAATTTTAAAAGCTTTTAACCGGAAAGTCAAAGTCAGAGCATATCAGAAAGGAGAGCTGGTCCTTACTGTCAGACGTCCGATGACTATGACACATATGAGCAAAGGCAAATTCGACGCAAAATGGGAAGGCCCATTCGTAGTAAATAAAGTCTTCTCTAATGGAGCATATCAGCTTGCCTCTATGGATGGGAAAGTCACGATGATGCCTATCAATGGTAAATTCTTAAAAAAATATTATGTATAAATTTCATCAATATATATAATATTTTCATTATTCTCCAGCAAGTATAAAATCGAAGTTAATTCTTCCCTACAAAAGTTATCTCGATATCGTTATCCCCAGTGGAAACTGATATTCTACCAAGTATCATCTTCCCAGAGAATTTGATATTCTGTCTTATTAGATCCCCAGTGGATTTAATAAAGATCTCGTATAGAAAATCATGTCCATATTACCTCTAAATTTTCTATCTCAGTATCATATTTTCTATTCTATGAAAATGATATCTAGTCTTTTGATTTCCGAGTTCAAAGATCATGGAAAATAGAGTCTAAAGATATCTTTATATCTGAATTCTGTTTTCTCTAATCAGTATTAAGCTAAAATTATCTTTGGTTTAATATCATCTGATAGAATTACAAAGTTTATTTGTATATTCTATTCTATTGAAATATGTCATGTATTATTTACCTCTGAACATATTTTCTACAAAAATATCATCCACAGAATTGAAATCAAGTCAAGATATTCATTTCTTTAATCAAATTCAAAATATTGATTACAAGTGGATTTTAAAAATTCAGCACATGAAAAATGTAAAAGATCTATTTAGGAGGAGTAATTATCTCCTGAATACGAACAATTACATTATTCATCTTTTTTTCATGAGCTTTTTGGATCCGCTCTGCTGCTTCAACTCCGACCATTCGTTGATCATAATCTACGATAATAGAGCTACGACGATTGGTTTCTTCAATCTGATTAACCTGCATTAGTTTCCGCTCTTGCTGCAAAAGTTGGCAGCGTTCAGCTTCAGAGATATGAGCAGTGGCAATCTCCGATTGCTCCTTTTCCACGGAGGCAATTCGCTCCTGAAGACGAGCCAACTCCTCTTTCAATTTCTTAAGCTCATCGGCTTTTGATGCTTCATCTTTCTCCAGGCGCTCCATCTTCTGACGAGTGGTTATTATTTCTTCATCTTTCGCCATTAATTGTTTAGAAGACAGAGCGAGGAATTCCTTCAAAGCAATGTGCTGAGCTTGAGCTTTACTTTCTAATTGAGCAATCTCAGCTATAGTTAAAGACTTAATATCTTCCTTTTTGATCTTCCAGTACTTGTGGATGGTTGTTTCTAAGTCATCCAGGAGATGCTCAAAGAAGACACACTGGGTCTCATAACCAGTCTGTCTCAAAGCTGAAAGCGGGAAACTAATCGCCGCTCGAAGATTTGAAAAAGTTATAGTGTCATCCTTTATAAGTCGTCTTGAGAATGTATCCAGATATGAATAAATAATATCTGAATACATCTCCATGACCTTTGTTATCCCTATTTCAAAACCGGGAGTCGCTGCAACGGTAGAGTAAGGAGCAAGAGGAGCCTCTATTCTGGGAGCTGAAGTGGATGCTTTTGGAGAACTAGGCAAATGTGAACTCCCCTCACCATATAAGTCTGGACAAGTGGGGCTTGAGTCGAACTCATTGCCGGCGCAGTTCCTACAACTGTTGGAATCAAAGGAGTATGATTAAAATTAAAAGACAATAAAGCAAGGAAAAGACAAAACTTTGCTGAATAAAATATTACCTGGAGCTGGTTCATATTCTGTTTCCTTTGGATCATTCAGCCCAGCTCGTAGTCTGTTCAGAGTGCTTTCTAACACAGGATTTATTTCACTGTTGCCCGCCCCAGAGGTACTCGGAACTTGAACTTCTATTTCTAGATGATTCTCCGGTTCTGGAGTCAACCCTGAATGTTGACCAACTGTCTTCAATACATCAATTGGAGTTTTAGATGTTGACTCATCATCTATCTCCATGTCCTCTTCTTCAAAGGAATGAGATGAAGGTTCATAGTCAACCTGTTCGTCGTCACTCTTATTGCTCTCCGAAACTTCAGCAATTGGCTTGAGAGTAGTGGCTTCCTTCACTGATTCTCCCGAAATCAGTAAGTCATTAGCTGTGTTAGTCTGATTCTTGGCCTCTACCGCGGGTTGACTAATCACCTGCGCATCATCGGCTGTTGGCAGAATCGACTCCATATCAGAAGGCATAGATGATCTAGCAGGTTCAGGCACATCTTCTTCAATGGGTTCTGTCTTTACAAAAAAAAGCAAAGGCAGCTTGCTTTTCTAAAGCCAATCGCTCGACACGATTAGTACGACTCTCTGCATCGAGACAAATCACAGATTTAGTCTTGGAAACTATTACTTTCCTTCCTATTCTTTTTGTTAGTGGAATAGTAGGATAATCATCTTTAGAGACACTACCTGCTTCGTCCGTATCTCTGATTCGTCTTCCACGATTACGAGCCTCTGCCCGAGTAACCCTTTTTGGAGCAGGCCCAGAAGCCTCCTTGCCCTGCTTCCTTTTTGGTGTACTGTCGGCAGATACACTCTCTTCGGCACTTCCAATGGGTACATGTAATGGCTGATGAAGCTCATCAGAGAAGAAAGTCTCTAAAACTTTATCATCAACTTCATCAGTAGCCAGAGGATCTTCTTGGTCATGACAATCTCTTGGCAGAGCTGATTTGGTTGATCTCTTTTCAACATGGACAAAGCTTCTACCGAAGATGCTGAATTTTTCATCAAAGGTATTAGCCGATACATAGAATTTGGCATAAGACGCCAATATTCTAGCTCCTCTCCGATAAGTAACCGGATCTGGCATAGAAAAGGTAGCTCCGGTACCTTTAGCAATATAGTATATCCAAGCTCTGGCGCCATCGATTAATCCGCCTTGGTAGCCGAAATATGTTGTTGCATTTCCCACATGCAACTGATCATAACCAAATTGCCGTGCAAACCTACTCGAAAGATATGGCTCCAGATAAGTAATGTTGTCACGGCGGCAAATTAAGTGCGATGGCCTGATTCTCTTCAGCCATTCATGTTGAATATCATCCAACTCATTGGCACCAATGCCATCAATCAATTTCCCAGGCATAGTTTCATAACCAACAGGTGGAGGAACACAAGTGAAGCTTCATAATTCTTCCCTGTTTAATATGGTTCTACAATCTGTCAGAGTGTCATATTTTCACTTGGGTGTGTGACTGTATCTTTCCAAAAAGGTATCATCTGGTCTAGCCATTCCAACATTCATGAGAGATTCGAAATGGAGGAGCAGCCACCCAAATAAATATGTAAAGGGCATTTCTACCCGGGGAAAGGTTGTGAGCTTCTTCTTCGCCAATTCAAACATCCTGTCTGTATATGCCCTTAAGCCAGCATTCAGACGGCATGTCATTGCTGTCAGTAAATCCATCTTGTACCCGAAAGTCAGACGGACTGCTGCAAAGACAACTCCTCTATGCATCCTGTCTGCTGAACAGGTGCCAGGTACTACAAATTTTCTCAGCCAGAGGGATATAAATCCGACCAGATGACCTTCAGCAGATAATTCCTGGCTACCTTGCTTTATATAGGTCTCCAACCTATCACCAGCTTTGTAGGTGCCTTCGTCTTCTTCAATGACGATGTCGTCATGAGTGGTGTCCCGGATTAGTTTGTCAATCTCAGCTTGACTCAGGGGTTTAAATTCATCGACATATTGATCAGTCTTCTTCTTCTTTTGAACTTCGTCCGTACGGCCTTGAAATAAATAGGCCATCCACTTAGAAGAATAGCAGTTGGAATCTCCTTCTCCACCTTGTCCTTTATAAAAAGCCTTACATATACTGTAATGGCACATTAATTCTTCAAATACATGAAGAACCAGTGGGTTGGCATCGGAGATTTTATTCATTTCATCAATGAAAGGAATGTACTCTTCATATGGCAAATCTCCTGTTGGCAGCTGAGAAATATGTGCCATCTCATGGAGGGCGAATCCCATCTTGCCTCTGGGAGTCATGAAAGTGCCAGTACGGTAATTATACCTTTCCGCTAATGGTAAGAACAAATCAGGGTTTGGCCTAAAACCATAAGGGGTACACTTGATGGCATTATATAGGCCTATTACTTTTAACTGTTCCCCAAAGTTTTTCAGAATCCATCTTACAAGAGCAGTCCATCTGGTATTTTCCGGGTTCACCAGACCAATAAGCCTCATAGACTGTTTTGGGTAAATAGTATTTTCCAGCTGAACAAATTCATTTGCAAAGATTGGGACTCTAACTGGCCTCAGAAGTGCCGAGTCCTCAGGAGGAATGGTAGCTGGCAGCAGTCCTCGCAAAACTGAGACATGTGGTTCAGTACCACTGCGGAATCTTCCTTGACGATATCCTATCCATCCAGCTTTTGCTTGACGGGATGGAGTGATATCCCACTTCATTTGCCTTTGATGACTCGCATGGAATAAGCGATCTATGTTGATGCTTTTGGATAAACCAGTCAGATAAATTGGCTGATTCGCATCACCATCTCTATAATATGAATATGACACTTTATCAAGAGCAGGCTGGGAGTTTATATCAATAGCATCTCCAAAAAAAATGTCGGCTTCGAGTGGGTAGCACTATCCACACTCTGTAGAGGCAGTCCATTCATCAAATTCAGCAAGGTGTCATTCTCCTGATTTGTCAGAAGAGCTATCCTGGTGGAAGGTCCATCGAATTGAGGAAAACAGACATATGATAGGTCACTTTTATAATTGTTTCCTACACATCCTTCAAATTGTGCCTCCTGAGCCAGAATATCCACTGCAAAAGAAGAATAAGACGTAGAAATCTTCAACATCAAGAGATGACAAAGATCAACATACGTTCAGTCTATCCTAAGCGTATGATAGAATCAAAGTTCAACATACGCTCACTCGATCCTAAGCGTATGACAGACTCAAAGTTTAACATACGCTCACTCTATCCTAAGCGTATGACAGACTCAAAGTTCAATATACGATCAGTTTATCCTAAGCGTATGATAGAATCAAAGTTCAACATACGCTCACTCTATCCTAAGCGTATGACAGACTCAAAGTTTAACATACGCTCACTCTATCCTAAGCGTATGACAGACTCAAAGTTTAATATACGCTCAGTTTATCCTAAGCGTATGATAGAATGAAAGTTCAACATACGCTCACTCTATCCTAAGCGTATGATAGAATCAAAGTTCAACATACGCTCACTCTATCCTAAGCGTATGATAGAATCAAAGTTCAACATACGCTCACTCTATCCTAAGCGTATGACAGATTCAAAGTTCAACATACGCTCAGTCTATCCTAAGCGTATGATAAATTTTAAGTTCAGTTTATGTTCAGCTTGAGCGTATCAGCGTATGGTTGACAAAGATGATCATCAAAGAAAATACGCTAACACAGGAGTTAGCGTATCTCAATGAGACAACTTGACATAGCGTATTCTTTCAAAGACAGCATATTTTGACATTTCTATCAAAGATACGCGTATCTTACAGAATACGCTTCAAACATTTTTTTTTTCGTATAAACGAAAAATATGGAATACGGCTAAACCCTAAAGAGGGAAGCGTATTTTCTGACGTATTTTACCCTAAATAGGGGATATGTTTTATGATCTTGTTCTAACCAGAGCCCTAAATAGGGGATAGTTACTGTTCATCATCTACATCCTCACCATAGAGGGGCTTCAATGGGCGTTCACTTCGTCGGATACGCTCATCAGTAGTCTTCTTAGCAGCGGCGGCGGCAGGTTGAGATGACTCCGCAGGAGCCTTCCCCTTTCCCTTCGCAGCAGCGTCGACCTTGGGCGCCATTGATGAAGATTGAGTCAAAGAAGAAGAAGTTTGAGTTTTGGGGCTTTTTCTCTCTCGAAGGCAAATGCAAAAGTAAAGAAATGAATTAGGTTTTGAGAGACCTATTTATAGAAGAAAAGAGAAGTCTAAACGGCGGCCGTTCTTTAAACAGAATCCCTAAAGATTTGTACTGATATAGAGGAAGATAACAAACTCATGCCAGCGTGTCAAGACCTATTCCCACTTTAAGTTCAAAGTAATTTCGAACTTTTGAAATTCATAAAGTTCGAAAACTTTGAAGGGGGTCTTGTAGGGTGTGAAAAATTATGACACGCTGACATGAGACTCAGCCAAAGCCATATGCTTAAGGCCATACGCTCAGCAAAAGCCGTACGCTCATAGGCCATACGCTCAGCTAAGGCCATACGCTCATCCAAAGGCCATACGCTCAGAGAATATTTTATTATTTTTGACAGCACAGCATACATTTAATTGAAGATGAATCTGACACTTCGTCTTTCGTGCAAAGACAGCTGCCCTATAAAGATTAACCGTCGGATGAGTTTTCAAGAATTGATTTTTGTCTCTTACGAGGACAGCTCATCAGCCATCATAAATGTACAGGCATCATTACTGTCATTTCTGACAGTCTCTCAGCCATCATATCTGCAGCACGACGCTTGAGAGATATTAGAAGATACGGCGTATTTGAGAAGATTGAGGACAGCCACTGTAGAAGCATGGAATTTCACAAACAGAAAACCCATGCGCCAGACACTACATGCGCCAGAACTCAGACGAAGAACTTCACAGCAAAGTCAATAAGTATAGACATTTGAAGAAGGACTTTTTATTTATATATAAAAGTCTATTACATGTCCAGAAAAGGTTGTACAAAGGAGAATTTCTACAAAGGAAAGAGCCTAAGTCTACAGCCAGCGGCCACCATGCGCCTTCAGATAAGCGCAGCGGCCACCATGCGTCTCCAGATAGGCGCAGTATCACTATGCGCCACCAGTGAGGAGCAGCAGATATCATGCGCCTCCATCCAGGCGCATCCCACCATATCTTCAGCAGCGCAGTCATGTGCATCCCTTCAGCCAAATTCTTCCAGCCAGGCTCACCTGGCCGAGCAGAGCCCAGTTATGTGCCGCTCTTCCAACCAGGCTCGCCCGATAAATGCTTCGATACACAAAGCATTTAACCCTCTGGCTGGAACCAAGGAAGAGAAGAGCACCGCAAATGCTGTGGCCAGGGGAGGCTTCGAAAGAGCCTCCAAAGCCGAAGGAAGACCGTGATCGAAACCGCGGCTAAAGAAGCAGCTTTCGACGCGATCAAAGTGGGGAAACCCCACTTTGCAGGAAGAGAGAGCCTTGTACCGCCATTCCGATCTACGGCTCTTCCGGAATAACGGAGACGAGGCTCGAGCATCCCTATCTTTGGATGCAACAGGCACCTTCCGCCTGCCTCAGAAGCCCTCGACTCCGTCTTTTGGATGTAACAGTCACCTTCAAGTGCATCGAAGACAACACAGCGTCTCATCTTCACCCTCGGGAGCACTTCGTCAACAGAATGCACCCGCATGTTCAAGTTCATGTTAGAAGTATGTGAGGGAATGAGAAGCAAATCTTCTCTCCATGCCACTATTTATAGGCCGGGCAGATCAAACCCACGCGCCAAGTGGATGGCCCTCCGAATTCCGTGTAATGAATTTACATTAAATGGATGAACCGGACGCCTCGAATTCAGCCAAACGGCTATTTATGGCACTCGAAGAGCGAGACAGCCGCATCATTAAAAGACATGTCCGATGCGCCAGCCAGACAGCACATCACACGGACGCGCCCTTCGGCATCAGGCGCATCACACAGACGCGCCCTACAGTACTCGGCGCATTATAGAGGGTGCGCCCCCACACATCTCCATACCGAGTGAAACGCCAACCGACGCGCCCACTCAGCTGTCCATCGAACGTCACCAACATTAAATGCTGAACTGACAGAGTTGGCAGCATGCCTCCCAAAGTCTGAACAGTTGACAGCTTTATTCAGAAAACGAAGCGTCGGCAACGTCAGCATCATCATGACTTCCGACGGCTACTGCCACGTGGCTACCCGCATGCGCCTCTACGACCATGCGTCCACATCGGCATGCGCCTCTACGACCATGCGTCCATACCCGCATGCGCCTCTACGACCATGCGTCCACATCCGCATGCGCCTCTACGGCCATGCGTCCAAACCAGCATGCGCCTCAAAAGCCATGCGCCTCGGACCCTTCACTGATCCCTAAAGACAGAAGAAGAGTCTCCGGTTGAAGTTTTGCATGCGCCTCAAAAGCCATGCGCCCCAGACTGATCTCTGATCCCAAAAGACAGAAGGAAAGTCGCCTGCATGCGCCTCAAAAGCCATGCGCCCCAAATGGTTTGTAACTCCTAAAGGTTATGAGCCGCAGCCTCCTCCTGCGCCCAATCCAAGACGCAGCCCACCAGATCACTCCTCTCCACCAAATCCGAGATCTTCGAACCATGAGTCGACGACACGTGTCTTTTGACTCAACTCGTCCAAGATTTCAGCAACGAAAAGATCTTCTCTTCTGCTACGTGCCGGCTCACAACAGCAGTATGAAGAGTTCTCTCCCTCGATCAGGGCGCAGCATCCATGCGCCTCCATCAGCAACCTCTACGTAGCGTCCCCACACCGGCGCATCCTACATGCGCGCATGAGCAGCCAGCCTGCAAAACTATAAATAGAAGGATCATCCCCTTCACACACACAAGGGACTCAGAACATAAGACTCAGAGAGAATCCACAACAGAGAATCACCGGAGAGGCAGTTCTAGACACTCAACGTCTTCCTCCTCTCAGCAAGCTCCAGCACCCAGAGCAATCAACACCTTCAGAGAACCGATAACCGCCGTCAGCCGGTCAACGGAGTCAACGCATTACCACTCGCTCCATTGGCACTAAGGACCCAGCTTAAACAAAAGTATACTCCTAGGACTACATCTAAGTCCTATATTGTATCACTGTTCTGTTTGTATTAAGATTTCAATCAAAACAATTTTAATGGCAAATAAGCTGGCAACTCTGCTGGGGACCTCTTTCTCCTCTACCGAGAAAGTCGTGTCACAGGCCGACGACGTGAAGGTGGGCTCCTCCCATAAGACGCTGGTAGTGCGCCTCAATCAACAGGCGTACGAGGAGTTCATTTCTGAAGGAAGTGCGAGTCCTTCGAAGCGGCTGTCGAAGCCGAAGAAGACCCGCGCAGTCTGGGTGCGCAAAGTCGACGCCTCGGGCACCACCGTCGAAGGGGATGCGCCCGTCCAGCCTTCCCTTCCTGCTGACGTCCTCAGCAGTCAAGGTGCGCCCGCTGATGCAGCACATCTCTCGGGGAAGCGTGCGGCTGACCACGTTCCCCAGCCATCTTCCTCTCAGGCGAGGAAGATACGTCGACGGAGCAGGGGCGCAGCCAATGCCCCGCGCATCACTTCTGATGCGCCACAAAGAGCCTCTGTCTTTGACAGACTCACTCGCTGTAATGGCAAGGAGAATTTGGATGCTGAGTACTATGCGCCCCAGCGGGCTGGTACGAAAAAATCCAAGACGGCACGGGCCATGCGCCACAAACGTGCTAAGCCAGCAGCCGGCCAGAGGCACGCGCTTACAATCACGCGCGCTGCCGATGGCAAGCTGTACAAGGTTGACTCAAGTGCTTCTGCACCGACAACGAGTCGACCTTCAAAGTCCTCATCTCGCTTGGGCGCATTCACTGCGTGCACAACCAAGCCGAGAGAGGCAAACTCTGTGGTCTTGAACTCCCGCGCCTCCTCTGGTTGTGCGTTCGAGGTCCGTTCAAGTCACTTCAAATGCTGTGGTTCCCCCACTACTGATCGTGATTCCTGCTTGGTATTAGATCAGGGGGCGCAGCACTCACCCGACCACCCCGGCGCTTGGCCCTGCCATGCGCCTGAGAGGGGTGTGAGGGTAGCACTCTCCTCCAACGACTTGCGCAACGTGATCACTCACAAGCGCCGGTCAGGAGAGTTGACCAACAAGCACGATGCACCTCTCACGGGGCACACTTGTGCAGTGGTCACCATCAACTGCTGTTGCAAGATGGCAGTACCGCCAAAGCAGTCGGTCTTCCAACGGCTACAATCATCGACACCCCTCCGACATCGCCTTGGGACGAAGGTGTCAGCAGAAGAGGAACTAAAGATTGCGTCATGCAACGTGATCTCCAATTCCTCATCCGTCCGGAAGACGACTGCCAATTCCTCATCTTCATCCAAAAGCCAGTCGAGGAAAACCAAGGCAGCTGTCACGACCTCTGGAGTGTTCGAAGGCACTCGGTCGAGAAAGAAGTCCTTGGAGGAAGCTGGGGGTAGCCAGACCCTTGTCGAGCCTCCTTCCGAAGACGAAGATGTCCAAAGCACAGCTGCGGCGGATCTTCATCAAGGCGAAGATGGCCTCCCTGAAGCCCCTCAAAAGGACGATGTCCTCCAGGACACCGCCGGGGGTAGTGCTGAAAACGAAGAGGCCCTTCAAGACAGAGCTGAGGGCAGTCAGGCCCTTGCAGATGCGCCTGTCGAAGACAAACTCCAGAATGTGGCTGGGGGTGGCCAAACACCAGGAGAAGTCACTCCTCCACATGAGAGCGAGGCTGAGAGCGAAGCCTCAACTAATCCATCCACTTCCGGCCGTGTCATGACAGTATACATGACCGGGGGTGATCTTGAGACTGATGCGCCGCCACAAGACATTGTCCAGCGCATAGACTCGCTAGAGGGAGGACTCAAAACCCTCTCTGCCTCAATGCAAGCACTGACTCAAGCAGTGTTTGAGATGCGGTCGGCCTTGATCAGGACACCTTCAAATGGTCCCGACCCAGGAGCCAATGGAGAGTCGAGTGTGCCCCTCCAGCGGACACCCTCAGATACAGAAGCACCCCGGACATCGGAGCCCTCAAACGCTCCACTCCAGGTAGTACCTCCTTCCCCGACTCCTAGCTCCACGGAGGACGTGGTCGAAATGATCAAAGATCTGTGGGAGCGCTTCGAGTCCAAGAACAGGCAGGAGGAGCGCCAGAAGATGGGCATTCCCCAGCCTTATCCCCTTGAGTGGAACAAGGTGGTTTATCCCCCAAAGTATAAACCACAAACACTCACGCCGTATGACGGGAAGGACTCTCCACGATGGTACCTGACGTACTTCCAGTCGCAGACAGGGCATCTTCCAAAGGAGGACGCGCTCCTCACCAGCATCTTTGTTGGGGCCCTGAAAGGGGTGGCGTATGACTGGTACTACAGCCTCTCCGATAATTCCATATCGTCCTTCGACGACCTGACACGCCTCTTCCTCGACCGCTTCTACGACGGTGGGAAGGACATGACGATGGCGTCTCTCATTGAGATACGCCAGAAGGACAAGGAAACGGTTAGGGCATTCATCGAACGCTTCCGTCAGGCCTACTTCAGGCTACCTCCAGGCATGCCAGAACGTGCGCTTCTCTCCGCTTGCAGTATGAACATGCTGCCTGCAGTAAAGCTCTGGCTTAACTCTACTCCCCCTCCCGACTGGAGCTCCCTAATCATTGAAGCTGAAGCTGCAGAGAAGAAGGCGGCCAATGTACGTCTTCTAGGTGTTAGCTTCCCCGCCTTTGACGATAAGGGGAAAAAGTCCGCAACCAACAACTCCGGACGAGAAACAAAGGGGAAACAGGCATTGACTGTTAATGCCTCGAAGGGCGCATCTGCGCCTACTCAAAAGCCTCCACTGGCACCGAGACCCAAGGAGGTTTATTCATTCAATGATGACGACACCCTGCAACTCTTTGAGATACTGAAGCAGGGTGACAAGATCAAGCTTCCGGACCCGAAGAGGCCCGATAAAGTCGGGAAGGTGGACAACCCGAGGTACTGTCACTACCATCGGTTTGTCGGACACCCGACTAAGGACTGCTACGTCCTCAAAAATTACATCCAGCGCATGATCAATGCGGATGTAATCTCCGTCGACTACGAAGAGAAGACGGTGTCAGCAAATGTGGTGTCACTTCAGTTCGGCACCTTGCCGCCGACTACCACACAAGATGGCGTCGTCCCCATCCCTAAGGCGACAATGGAGGTGGTAAATTTGCCACCCACCCGTGACAATGTGAGTGGACTTGTCCCACTCACCACATCTCGAGGAGAGGTCCTCTGGGTTCACCCCGACCTCGTCTCCGAGGTAACTCAACCGGAGGTACGCCCTACCTCCAAAGCAAAAGGCAGGAAGATCAAGTCTTGCCGTACGGTCTCTTCTTCAACGGAAGAGGCGCCTCCTGTGCAGACACGTGCACAACAGAACTCCCAGCCCGGTGAAGCTGCCGCCGAAGTGGTGCCTCCTGGCACCATCCCTGAGGAGGGTCCATCCAAGCCCTCAGCAGCCAATAAACAAAAGCAAGTGGAGGCCCATTTCGACAGACCTCTGCGGAAAGAAAATGCTTCGGGGCTAGCCAAGCCCCACAATTTTGACATTCTGGCACAACTGGCCAGTACTCCCGTACGCCTGTCTTTGTTCGAGCTCCTGCGTCTCTCCAAGGACTCCCGAGAAGCTCTCTGCGAAGCTCTGAAGGATGCCGAATCCTTTCTCAGTCAGGTCAAGCAGCCTGAAGACCTTCCAACTACTTGTGCACACTGTTATTGTGCGGATGAAGTTATCCCAAACATAACCTTCACCCAACAAGACATGCTGCTCAAGCATCACCGACATAACCGACCGTTGTATTACACAGGGTACATCGGTTCGGTAAAGGTGAGCAGGATTCAGATCGATCCGGGGTCTTTCCTAAGCATCATTCCAAAGGCGTTGCTATCAAAGCTGGGGATCCTAATGTACCGGCTGGCGCCCTCCAATACGACCATCAGCGGCTTCAACGCCAGTAAGAGCGAGCCACTGGGCAAGATCCGGCTGAAGTGTCACATCGGCAGCCTCAAAACTGAGGTAACTTGTTATGTGGTGGATGCCGAGGTCAACTACAACATCTTACTCGGACGACCATGGTTACATGAGTACATGGTGGTGCCCTCCACGCTCCACCAATGCATGAAATATGTATCCACCAACGGCGTCATCCGGATGGAGTTTGCAGATATCGATCCCTTCAAAGGGATTGAGGCCTACTTCACCGATTCTGACTTGTACAAGCCACTTGACGAGGAGGAAGCCAACGATGCCGATGATGAAGCAGAGACGGCAACAGAGCCGGACTTGGATCCCGAAGTGACTCCTGACGCCCCCTTGAAAATCCGTCTGAAAGGAAGACCACCCCAGAAGGCGCCTCCAATGAGCATCAAGCTCTCAGGAAAAGCGCCAGCTCGCGAAGCTCCCCTGAAGATACGCCTCAAGGGGAAGCCACCACAAACAGCGGCTCCCCTGATGGTAAAATTACAAGGGAAGGCGCCACTCATCGAAGGCGCAACCGAGGTACCCCTCAAGGTGCGTCTTAAAGGCAAGCCGCCGCAGTCATCCAAGATGCCGGAGAGGGCTCATATAACCCTCTCAGACCCCAAAGTCAGAGCGGTGGAGGACTCTCCTGATCCGGCCCCAGTGCTTACAGACGAGGAGCTTGGCGAATATATCTCTGCTGATGTAGACGCACCCTCCTTCGACAATGTAATCCCACGGGATAAAATCTCGTACTTTATCAATAATAGAGTGTCTTTCAATTATTCTTGTCTTCCATACTGGAATGCCATGTATACATTAGACAACGCTCTACGGTCGTTGCAAACACAAGTAACGACCGTCTACCATAATCAAATAGTCCCGTCTCAAGGAGTCTTCATAGTCCCTCCACGAAGCCGAGACGAAGGCACCATCATCTCGGGCAAAATCGAGCGTCGTCGGGACCTCCCGTCAATCGAGCCCGAACCTGATACCGGCAGAGTACAAGTCTATCAGTACACAGATGCGGCTAAGCACATCATCCAAAAGATGGGCTACGACCTGAAAAGCAATAAAGGCCTAAACTACGGCAAGGGTCGGCATCTCCCTGTCCGGCTTTCGATGCCCAATGGAAAGCCACAGGATTACTATAATCGGACTCGACGGGGGTTAGGCTATGTCACGCCGCCATCAACTCCAGAGAGTTCAGACGCAGAAGACATAGAACATTCCCACTCGTCAGAAGCATCGACGTGGGATTCCGATACCAGTATCGGATCAGTCTTCAGGAAAGTGCTGTCAGCTAACATGACATCGGCGCAACCTCAGAAAGATGAAGGCAAAGACCAACCACCGGAATCCTTCGAAGAGGAACCCTGGGCTCAACGCCTAGGAGAACAATGGGAGTCTCGTTTTGAGTTACGAGAACCTTCCACCGAAGACGAAGTCGAGCAGATCGACCTCGGGGATGGGTCTTCTTCTAAACCCATCTTTATCAGCAAAAGCTTGGAAGGAGAAGACCGAGAATCTTTAGTCCAACTGGCTAAGGAATATATCGACGTCTTCGCCTGGAGCTACGAAGACATGCCGGGTCTCGATCCACAGATCGTGATGCATAGGTTGAACATCTTACCAGATGTCAAACCTATCAAACAACAACAGCGACGCTTCCGCTCGGACATCATGAACGCCATCGATCAGGAGGTGGACAAGCTCTTGACCAGTGGCTTCATCCGTGAGGAACAACACCCGGACTGGGTAGCCAGCGTCGTCCCTGTCACCAAGAAGAACGGGAAGATACGAGTCTGTATCGACTTCAGGGATCTCAACTCTGCTTGCCCAAAGGATGAATTCCCGCTCCCAATCACCGATGTAATGATCGACAACACATGTGGCTTTGAACGCATGTCCTTCATGGACGGGTATTCAGGCTACAATCAAATCAAGATGTTCCCCGATGACGCAAAACACACGTCATTCAGGACTCCGAAAGGTGTTTTCTGCTACACAGTAATGCCCTTCGGCTTGAAGAACGCCGGTGCAACGTACCAGCGAGCTATGAGCACCATCTTCCGTCAACATCTTCGCAAGACAGTTGAGTGCTATGTTGACGACATCGCAGTCAAGAGCCGACTCAAAAGAGATCACCTACAAGACCTAAAGACGGTCTTCGATCTCATGCGGGCACATCAACTCAAAATGAACCCCGCTAAATCCTTCCTGGGGGTTTCTAGCGGCAAATTCTTGGGCTTTGTCATCACGGCAAAAGGCATTCATGTCGATCCCGAGAAGACTAAAGCCATCCTTAACATGGACCCTCCGAAGAACCTTCGAGAACTTCGGGGCTTATAGGGACGTTTGGCATACATCCGGAGGTTCATAGCAAACCTCTCCGGTAAATGTCAACCCTTTACTCAGCTCATGAAGAAGGGAGTCTCTTATGTCTGGACAGAGGAGTGCCAAAAGGCTTTCGACGACATCAAGGCTTACTTAACAAGCCCGCCAGTCCTAGTGGCACCTGTCGCCGGCAAACCATTCCTCCTCTACGTCCGTGCCATGGATCATTCCCTCGGCGCTTTGCTGGCTCAAAACAGCGATGCAGGCTACGAGCAAGCAATCTACTACCTCAGTCGAACACTCATCGGGGCCGAACACCGGTACAACCCCGTTGAAAAGGAGTGCTTGGCTTTGGTGTTTGCCATTCAGAAGACTCGTCATTACGTCTCGGGCCAGACAATTCACGTCATCTCCCGAGTCAATCCGCTCAGAGTTCTCATGACGAAGCCAGGGTCATTAAACTTCCGGCTGGCTACATGGGCGATCCTACTAACGCCATACAACATGGTGTTTGTCCCGCAGAAGGCGGTCAAGGGTCAGGCTCTGGCTGACTTTTTAGCTGCACACCCCATCCCAGAATCTTCAAAACTCTATGAAGACATCCCGGATGAAGTCCAAGAATCAAACGTCACTGAAGGAAGCCCCGTCTGGCGGATGTTCTTCGATGGCGCTTCAAGAACGGGCCCCAACGGCCAAATCATCGCGGGAGTGGGGGTAGTCTTGGTCTCCCCCGATCAGCTGGTCATCCAGCGTACATACTCCCTTTCGAAGCCGTGCTCCAACAATGTTGCTGAGTATAATGCCCTCGTCATGGGACTCCAGCTAGCACAACAGCTGGGGGTGGATCATCTGGAAGCCTACGGCGACTCGAAACTCGTCGTAAACCAGATTCGGGGGCAATACGAGGTTCGCCATGAAGATTTGATCCCTTACCATGAAGTTGCATTGAACATCATTTCAACCTTCACTGGGTTCTTCATCGAATATGTACCCCGCCTACAAAACTTGGAGGCTGACGCTCTGGCGGGCCTCGCAGCCTCATTGGCCGCGCCTCTTGGGACTCAACACTATGTCACGGTAACTGGCCGAGACTTGATTTGTCCCAGAAACAATCTATGTTTGCAAATGGCTTACGCCATGCCGACAAACACTGGGGTTAATATCCGAGACTGGAGGTTCCCGTTCATCGACTTTGCTGTCTACGGAATCCTTCCAGAGGACCCGAAGGAAGCCGTCTCAGTCAGGAGACGCTCTCTTCGATTCTACTACGATACAGCCACTAAAACGCTGTACCGACGCTCCTTCGACGGGCTTCTCCTTCGATGCATGTCTAACGAAGAAGCAGCCGAAGCTCTTCGAGAAGCTCATGACGGAACTTGCGGAGCTCACCAACCAGGGCCTAAGTTGCAAGATCGACTGCGACGTATGGGCTACTACTGGCCAACCATGGTTGCCGACGCAGTGGAATATGCTAAGAAGTGCCATGCATGCCAACTTCATGCAGACTTCATACATACACCATCTGAACCTCTACATCCTACAGTCGCCTCCTGGCCATTCGAAGCCTGGGGCATGGACATTGTAGGGCCAATCACCCCTCCTTCATCGAGAGGACACCGCTTCATCCTGGCCATCACCGATTACTTCTCCAAATGGGCGGAAGCAGTCCCACTAGCGGAAGTAAAAAGCTCCAGGGTGGTCAGCTTTATCAAACACCATGTCATTTACCGTTTCGGGGTACCCCGGCGGATCATCCATGACAATGGTCCTCAGTTTATCAGCCACATTTTCAGCAGGTTCTGTGACAAGAATCGCATTCAAAATGTGGCCTCAACCGCCTACAATCCGGTAGCAAACGGATTGGCCGAGGCGTTCAATAAAACTATCGTCAGGCTACTCAAAAAGGTCGTGTCATCCAACAAACGCGACTGGGACGAAAAGCTTGGCGAATGCCTTTGGGCCTACCGCACAACGGTACGGACCCCAACAGGCAACACTCCATTCTCCCTGGTCTACGGGAGCGAAGCAGTACTGCCTCTCGAGATACAGATACCTTCGCTCCGCGTGGCAATCACAAACGATCTCACAGAAGAAGACAATCAACGTCGTCGTCTGCGGGAACTGGAGGCACTTGACGAAAAGCGTCTCCTAGCTCAACAACGCATCGAACTTTACCAAGCCCGTATATCACAGGCTTTCAACAAAAGGTCAAGCAAAGAACTTTCCAAGTTGGCGACCTGGTTTTAGCAGTCAGAAGGCCAATGGTGTTAACTCACAAGACACCAGGGAAGTTCGAGCCCAAATGGGAAGGACCCTTCATCATTGAGACGGTATACTCAAATGGTGCTTACCGGCTCGCCAAACCCAATGGGGACTTATTCATGATGCCCATCAACGGCAAGTTCCTAAAGAAGTACTATTCTTGACATCCTCTAAGACATGTATTTCCCCAAACAACCTCTTTTCACAAAGATCAAACGCTTCCGGAACTCAGCTGTTCCGTGGCATCCTTCCGTAGAAAGATAACCACGTCCACATTACCTCTGAGTTGTCTCTCTACATCCTACAAAGCGGAACCTTACATTTCGTGAGCTTATACTATCCTTCATGTTTACCACGTCCACATTACCTCTGAGTAAACATCCCGTACAAACAACTCCTGTGTTGTCGTACATTGATCGCAGAACTTCTATGTCTACATTACCTCTGAGTTGTTCAGCGTATCCCCCAGGATCATTCCTACCATGTCCATAAATACCTCTGAGTAGGAAGATTCTATCATTTGAACCTAATGATTGCCATGTCCACATTACCTCTGAGCAAACATGTTGGTTCCTTCAAACTTATTATCTGTACCTAAAAAACCAAGGTGCGCAAAAGATAATAGGTCCACATAAATCATCAAGTTCATAAGATCAAAAATGAACACATCACAAAAAAAAAGATAGTGTATTTCTTTATTTTTCAAAGAAGGGAGTACAGAAATACGCTATTTCCCCAGCAAGAGTTGCAAAAACACATAAAAAGAAGAGAAGCTACAGTCCCCGATCCTCTCCAGGGTGGGATGAAAGCTCTCTGACTCGACGTCTCAGGTCAGCAATGCGAGTTTCCACAGTCGCCTGGACTCGCAGCTCGGCTTCTTGACGCATTAATCCGACAGCCTCAGCAGAAGTTTTACTCTCATACTTCTCATCAAGCTGTCGTCGCTGCTGAGCCAAAGCAAGGGTCCGCTGAGTAAGAGTCGCTTCCTCCTGCTTGAATGCCACGTGTTCAGCCAGGACACGATCAGCTTCTAGTGAAGTTGGGCCCGCTGGTCTTCAAGACGGCGCATCTGAGCATCAACCTCTGCGATGTTAGCGTCCACAGCAGC